>PVJH01033321.1:0-21681 GCA_004026705.1 Nesogale talazaci
GCTGGGTCTAAAGGGCAGGGACTCCTGGACTCCAGCCAATGGGACCCTGGGTCCCCTGGAGCCAGACCACCTGATTCTGCGAGAGAATCTGAACATGAGAATTTTTACCGGGAGTCTCTCAATTTGCAAACTTGGGCAACTAAATATTTAAGTGGATCAACGTACCGATAAATTTTATTTATAGATTCAAATAACAACCTTTGGCCCCATTCCCTTGGTTAATGATGCCTGGCAATGCCCCAGCTGGTGACTTCACCGCTGCAGGCTTCCCCCAAGACCTCCGTCTTCATCCTCTGTCAGTCCCTTTATACCCAGGAGCGCCTCCTGCAGGCCCTGGCTAAAAATTCCTCACCAGTCCTCCCTCCAGGGCCACCTCCCCCCAGCAGATAGGGTGCAGGGCAAAGCAGCCAGGTCTGCTCCCAATCCCCTTAATCGGATCTGTGCCAGTGACCCTTCTAATTAAAACTCCCCAGACGTAATCCCCCCTTAAAGCCTCAGGAAGCGGAAGCACCATAAAAGGAGTGAAGGGTTGGATGTTCCTGAAGCCGCTTCCTCCTGTGCCCTTGGAAAAGTCTTGGGGAGGGAGAGACCCAGAGACCTGAGTGACCCTGGGTGCGGGGAGGGGAGGGAATTCATGTTGTCAACCTCAATTCCTTTCCTCTGCCCATTCATTGATCAGCCAGCTAAGTGTTTAAACCAGTGGTTCTCAATCTCCCTCATGCCGCTACTGTTATGAATCGTCATGTAAATATCTGATAGGCAGGATGTATTTTCTTTTTTTTTTTTTGGCATCACTGCCCTCTGGTGGGAGTGGAAGGCCCAGCCTTGCTCCTGGAGAGCCGCTGCTGGAGTTGAACCGCCAAGCCAGTGGGCCACAGTCAGGATGTCTTTTCTTTTCTTTTCTTTTTGTTTTTGTTTTTTTGGGGGGAGCATCACTGCCTTCTAGTGGTGGGAGTAGGAGGCCCAGCCTTTGCTCCATGGAGCTGGAATTGAACCTCCATCCCAGTGGGCCGCAGTCCTGCGCACAACCATTACGCCACCGGGGCTCAGCCCTAGGATGTATTTTCATTGGTACAAATTGAACATCACTAAAGCATAATGATGACTCACAAAAACAATATGTAATGCTATATTGTGAGATTTTGTCCTGAAGCATAGTGCAGCATGGGAAACAGTCTTCACACTGGGTACTCATGTGGGCATATCTTCATGTGGGCAGACCCACCTGGAGATGGATAAAGGAGGGGTGTCTCAGTTCCTAAGACCATCAGAAATAGAGATAGATGTTTTCCAACATCTTAAGTGACCCCTGTGAAAGGGTGTGACCCCAAACGGGTCTGGACCCACAGGTTGAGAACCACTGGTTTAAACTTTTTTACTTATACAATGCTTTATTGCATTTTGGTGATAAAATATTTTGCCTCAGAACAAACAGTATTTTAATCAAGCTGGATTGATTGGCTAGAACAGAACTTAAACCAATCAGTTAATAGATATTAAACCTATAGACAAAATTCATAAGGAATATTTCCTGTTTTCAAGAAGCTGATAATCTCATTTCTACCAATCTAAAGGAAAATAAAGTCTCAGTTATTTTCTGATGTCAGGTCAGGTAACCTTCTTTTGGATAATTTAATAAGAATGATATAATAAATAGTAAAGATAAGTTGATTTTAGGAGGTGGAAGAAGGTACGGAACTCAGTTCTGAGCGTGTTGATGTTGACATGAGGGTGCTGGGGATATTCAAGTGATAATATTCTGCAAACACTTGGAAATTTCAAATCAGAGATCACAAGTATATATGCACATGCACGTCTTTTCAAGATCTCAACTCACACTCATCTAGTTGATGCTTACAGCAACCCGAGTAGAACAGCTGCTGAGCATTTCTGAGACGTTAATTTTTTTTATTAAATCATTTTATTGGGAGCTTGTACAACTCTTAGCACAATCCACACACACATCCATTGTGTCGAGCACTTATGTACATTTGTTTCCCTCATCGTTGTCAAAACACTTGCCTTCTACGTGAGCCCCTGGTATCCGCTGCTCACTTCCCCCTCCCTTCCCAGTTTAAACTTTCTTGAAACACGGTCATGGAGTCGGTAACCCAGTGATTGCAGCGTAGATTACCCAGCACGGGCTGATGGCTGGGACCTCTCAGAGCACTGCTGGGCAGGCTCGTCTCCTCTGGTCAGCAGTCAAAAAGCTTCACTGGGGCACAAACAGTGTGTCAATAAGAGACACGCCTGCGCTGCCAGGAACTGTTTCATGATTCCCAGGATTGTGTGGTTGTCCACTGATGTGTTGTTGTTGTTGCTGCTGTCAGCTACTATGCAGTCGGTTCTGACCCATAGCGACCTTGGGCACCACACACAAATCGCAGCCCGATCTGGCCCCATCCTCAGACTTGTTCCTATGGCCGAGCCCACTGTTGGCACCCTGGTGCCCTGCGCTCCCATCCAGGGTCTTCATCGACCTTACTAAGCATCATGTCTCTCTCCAGGGATGGGTATGCCCCGAGAATGGGTCCAGCGTTCAGGAGACCACGTCTGATCGTATCTGATTATCCTCTGCTTTATGTGTTGCAAATCCTAGCCTCTGTGTGTGAAGGAGGCGGGATTAGCCTCACCCCCCTCCCAGCCTGACTACAGCCTTCAAAGCCTGCTGCTTTTGATGTGTCAGCCGTTTTCCTTTTCTTCTTTCATAATGACGCCATGCAATATCTGTCCTCAGGAGACTGACTAGCTTTGCTGGCCATCATGGCCTTCCCAATCCGTCCCTATCATGAGCCGAGCGGCAGTTCCAGTGTGGTTTTTCAGAGGGGCATCCTATCCCATGAGTGTCTACGCCCGAGTTTCTGGTTGTGTCTGTCTTTGTGCTATTCTAGATAGTCCTGCGATAAACATAGGTGTGCAGGCATTGTTAGGTTTCTCGGGTGGCAAATACTTTGGTCCTTAGCTTCAGACTAGAGAGAATTCATGTCGAAGCCTAGTTTGTGATCCAAATAATGGGATTTTTAGAAAGAATAGAAGTTGTTTCAGGCATTACAGTATACTGAGAGAGAGAGAGAGAGAGAGACCATAGCTGTGTGGGACCCCAACCCAGCCACCACTGAACTGTATAGGAGAGAAGACTTTCCAGGACCCCACTGGGAGGCATGGTAGATGGTACTGGTTGACCCCATTGGCTGAATTAAGGCCACCTGACCTAGATGAGGCCAATCCAAGTGTACCGCCCACCTAGAAACCGCCCCTTCCTGGCTCAGAGCCTGAATGTAAGCATGTCCTCCAGCCTTTATGGCTGGGCTCACCTGGTTCTCTGCAGCAGCCTCCTCTAGGAGCGCCTCAGCATAGAGAGGTACAAACTCCCTCTCTGGCTCCCTAACAGTATCTGCTCATATTTTGTCCTTTATTTCTTTGGAGGATATACTAAGTAGATGCTGAGTCATATGATATTCCTATTTGTATTATTTTAAGGAAGCACCATACTATGTTCCATAGTGGAAAGCCTTATTTCTTGGAACAAGAGAGCTGATATTTGTGAAACCCAAGCTCAGAGTCTTAGGGTAAGATTGACTAAGTTACCATGCCAAATGAACTCCCACCCTCAAGTTGGATATACAATTAAAGGGAAGGCATTGTTTATTTTGTTTGTTTGTTTTCGTGGCATCACTGCCCTGGTGGGCGTAGGAAGCCCAGCCTTGCACCTGGAGAGCTGCTGCTGGATTTGAACTGTCAACCCTGTGGGCTACAGTCCTGCACACAAGCACTACACCCCCAGGGCTCAGCCGTGAGGGCATTGTTTAGTAAGAACTAAAACTTGGGGCTGAGCCCTGGTGGCATAAGTGGTTGAGTGCAGAACTGCAGCCCACGGGCTTGGCGGTTCAAATCCAGCGGCGGCTGGGTAGAGCCCACGACTATCAGAGGCAGTGATGCCCACCAAAAAACAAAAGAAAAGAAAAGAACTAAAACTTGGTTTGGGGACATGTCAACAGACAATCAGGAAAATAAGAACATTGAGCCTTTACATTGCATCGAATCACTCAGACAACTTTGCCACTCCTCCCCTCGGAAAGCATGACTCGGCCTTTGCTGCTCAGCCACCTTCCCCAGTGGATGAGATTAGTCAAACTATGCTGAAGAGTCTTTGCCTGTGGTGGCACTGAGGCCTTGCCTGGGGCATTATGAGCGTGATGCCTTACCAGACGTTGCTGCATGTTCCTCTACCACTCACTTTTGCTGCTGGAACCATAGTGAGCAAGCCTCCGAAGATAAAGTACAAGCTGTGACTCAGAGAAACTATCCTCTGAAAGAACCGCTTGACTCTTCTAACACAGACGAACAAAAATCCTGGGTTCGGTGCCTGGAATGACCGTTAAGGGTGTGGGATATCAGTGCAAAGACTATATAACCTGAGGTCTGACGGGGGTGACTGTTGTGGCCCACTAAGCACATATTCTGCGGTCAGTGTTTCGGCTGGAGAGGTTAAGATAGGTTCTAATCGTTTATCTGGTTGGTTCACTGAAGCATGCATTAAGTTGAGTTGAAGAGCCAGATCCACCCTGGTATACTCTAGAACAGCGGTTCTCAACCTTCCTAATGCCGCAACCCTTTCATACAGTTCCTCATGCTGTGTTGACTCCCAACCACAAAATTATTTTTGTGGCTACTTTGAAACTATAATTTTGCTACTGGTATGAATTGGGGGACCCCTGTGAAAGGGTCGTTCGACCCCAAAGGGATCGTGACTCACAGGTTGAGAACAGCTGCTCTAAAAGAAGGTACCCAAGCACTTAGGGAAATGGGCATCTTCGCGTGAATTTATGAGATTCATGCTCAGAGTGCCTGGAGGACACACCTTGGACCACATTTGTGAAGAACTGACTGGTGGAGGAAACCCCAGCAGCCTTGCAAACTGCTGTGGTTGCTATTTTATGTAAATCAAAGTTGACCATGGGAACCACCCTCGCTGAATTAATGCATCTATGTTGGTGTGTGGGTTAGACAAAAGCTTCAAGGTAGGTGGTTCGAATCCACTCCACGGGAGAAAGACTGCCGACTCCCATAGTAATGTAGTTCCAGAGACCTTATATAATCAAGTTGCTATGAGTCAGAATCAACTCGTGACCATGAGTTATTATAGGGGTTTTGGTCAATATAATGGGGTTGTTCGAACCCTGTGATGGTAGAGAACAAGTGGTGACACTGGGCGTATATTTTGTATATGTCTTGCTCATGTAAATAGCATGTATACACATATTTTGTATATATCATGCCCTTATAAATATCATACATATATGTACTATGCACATTGAGAACCTAGAGAACTACTGTGTAAGGGGGTAGCATGATCTGCAAAAAACAACATCACTCTTGTGTGATGCAGTAATCAATAAAGATAAAGGGGGGCATGGTTACCATAGTGAACAGTAGTCATAGCAGCAATCGGAAGAATCGGATCTGTGTGGATTTATGTCATTGTGATTTATTAGTCATGATGTCTCTCAGAAGGAAATAGGTGGGAAATCGCCTCAATATTGGGTTGATCTGCACAAGCAGAATTATAAGTGAATGGTAGTCCAACCTGACTTGCCAGAATAGGGCGTCATCATGGCGCTCCAGTCAATGCCCAGGCTCAAGCCTGTTTACCAACTCACCGCCCCTTCGAGGTAGGCAGGGCCTGGAAGGACCCCATTGCACTGCCAGAAATTTTCACCCCGCTAACCTTTCTCCCGTCTTCCCCAGAGGGACTGGTGGCCTTTTGAGAGAGTGCCTGTTGTTTGGATAAATGGGAATAAGTCAAACTTTTCAAGGATCACTGGACACTACCTCTGAACTGACACTAATTCCAAGAGATCTGAAAATGTCACTGCAGCCCAACCGTCCGAGAAGGAGTTACAGAGTCCAATGAGGAATGGAGTCTTCACTCAGGCCTGTCTCAGAGTGACTCCAGTGGGTCTTCAAACCAATCCTGTAATGATTTCCCCAGTTCCGGAATGCATCATAGGAACAGACATCCCTAGCAACTAGCAGAGCCCCCACTTTGACTCACTGACTGTAACATCAGGGTGACATGGTCAGTAGCTGTGGCGGTCATCTGCTTATGTTAATTTCATGATTGAGATATAGAGGTGGAATCTAGCCTGTTCATCTGGAGATAGCCATTGAGTAGCCAATGAGGCCTCCAGGTGGGCATGGCTTTCTCCTGAGATTTCTGGGAAATCTCGCGAGATTTCCCTCGTGGAGATGAGCAACTATCTTCCCAGTTGTTGGGAGTCAGTCTCAGAGAGGATGAATTATGGACAAGACAAAATGGCAGTGTCCGAGCTGCTGCAGGAGCCAGAGGAGAAGTCACACAGCCTTGCCCTGATGGAACAAGACCTCGGAAGCTGGAGAAGCCACGTGGAGACCCCTGCCAGCGCTGAGTTGCTTCTACCACCACTGGATGCTGTTGATGGACCCTGAGCCCTGGAACGAGGAGCCATGAGGGGACCCCTGCCAGCGCCGGGACTCTGTACACACTGGTCTGTGACTTCATGAGTCGGAAGGAGACGTTATAGACTGGAGCATATGGACTAATATCAGACGTATGACTTTGAACTGGACTGGGTTGGGATGCTTTCTTAATGCTTTCTTAATTCCTCATCTATAAACCCTACCCTTGTATCCCTATGCGAGTCTATGCATTTGTTTCTCTAGTTTGTCCGGACTCTCACAGTAGCCAAATGGGAGCCATCAAGACTTCTCCTACCTGGTACAAGAGTCAACCAGAACCACACTGCACTGCCTGAGGGTTTCAGCAATGAGTGTCCCCACCAAGCACCTGAAGGATTCTGGGACAGTGACTCCCACCACCTCTCCTCTTTGGCCTGCACAAGAAAACAAATAGGGCTTGTAGAACGATAGTGGATCATTGTCACCTTAACCTGTTGGTGACTTCATTCCATCTGCTATTCATATGTGGGTTCATTGCTTGAGCAAAGTAATACATCTCCTGGTACGTGGTATGCAGCTGTCGACCATGCTTTTTCATCCAAAAGTGAAGTAAAAAGGAATATGTTACCAATACAAAAGAACCCTTAGAATGTCTCTTAGTTCTTTCATGCCCTGTGATAAAGTCAATGGAAAACCATAGCACCCATGTAGACACGAATACTACATGAACCCTGGTGAGATAGTTGGGCTGCTGGGGGCAAGATCAGCACTTTGAAACCACCAGCTGCTCTAAGAGAGAAAGACAAGACGTTCTACTCCTGAGAAAGCATTAGAGCCCCAGAACCTCACAGGTACAGTCAGCTGGTTAATGTGAGTCAGAATTGGCATGATGGCAGGGAGGTGAGTTTGTTTTGTTATTGTTGTTTACGCGTGGTCTCGACCAAGGGTTCTCAACCTTCCTAATGCTATGACACTTGCATACAGTTCCTCATGTGGTGGTGCCCCCCAACCATAAACTTATTTTCATTGGTACTTCATCACTGTCATTTTACTACTGCTATGAAGTGGACAACCTAAGTCATTCAACCCCAAAGGTGTCGCGACCCACAGGTTGAGAACTCTTCAGGCATGAAGGTTTGGGTCACCTCACCAGGCAAAGAACCATGACCAGTTGAGGCGGTTGTGTAGAGTACAAGGAATATGGAGCCGATGGTAGCAAGCGGTTTGAAATACTAGTCAACAACCACATACGCGTTACAGAAACAAGGGCAGTAATTGTATTTTATGTTCTTATCTGTATGCATTTGTGTATACGTGAAACTGATTCTAAAAGCAATTGATCAACATTCAAGCCTTGTTCAACGGTCAGTGATCTCAAGACACAGCATATGATCAAGGTGGTGTGGAAGGAAGACGCCCAAGCTACACTGAAGGCGTTAGGAGCAAACAAGGTCCCAAGACTTGAATCTTCTCCTTTCATCCAACAAGCCTGCATTTGGTTCTGGGCCCGTGTACCTCCTCCACAGCAGCGAGCACTCATTGGTCAGTGGTGGTTTGTGGGTTGCTATGACACTGAACACGTTTCAGGGAAGTATGCAGCCTCAGGTAGAGTCCAGAGGAAAGACTTGCTGAGACTCACACCATGAAAACCCTGTGGTGGGATCCACAACCAATCAGGGGGCTGTCCCGGCCCAGGACTGGGCCACACTCCGTTCCGTGGGACATCGGGTCTCTGGGAGTTGGGAGAGGATACAACGGCAGCCACAACAAAGGTCTGGGTGCACCTCTCAGCTTGCACGGGATCTCCTTTATCTGATTTGGGGAAGTACATTCCCAGGCTTCTCCTTCCCGGTCCATCTTAAAAAGGAAGCTCCACGGCAACCCGGGTGGATGAGCCCCTCTGGGTTCTGGGGTCCACCTCCCCCCAGAGAGGAGCTCAGATGTCCCATGGCCCGTCCACATTTCCGGGAGAACGGGGAGGGCAAGGAGGACCTGATAGACGCGTGCTGACTGAGAGCACAGACGTGGGCCTGCGCGTGATCAACTAAAGCCAGCAATCAGAGGCTGAGGCGGGCCTGGCTCACAGCACCCGCCAATCTGACCTTGGGAGCCCCTGGGTGCTGATCTCTCATTCCAGAAGACCAAAGCCTCCTCCCCCAAGAGGTGAAGCAAGCCTGGTACCACACCACCCCCACCACCCCCAAATCCAGAGCCTCCTTTCCAGGAGCTCTGCCGCCAAGTCCTAGTCCGTGCTCCCTGGTTCCTGAAGCCCTGCCCAAACCCAAATTGGGCTCAGATCCCAGGAAACCAGTGCTGGAATGCAGAACCCCAGCTGGGGCTGCAGCAGGGGCCAGGGGAGCATGGGTCCTGCCTGTGGGGCTCAGCCCAGCCCTCGTCCTTTGGAGGACACCTGCCTGCCGCATTTGATAAGACACAGGAGCACATCGGCCCTGAAGAGGATTGCTCATCTTCTTTCAGAGGAGCGGGTGTTGGTTTCCAACTAATGACCTTGCAGTAGCCGCCCAAACCCAAAGTGTGACCCACTGCAACACCCAAGCTCCTTTCTAAGGTCGGAGGTCAGGAACTGAGATTATTTTGTTTTGTTTGTTTGTTTGTTTGTTTGTTTGTTTGTTTTGGGGGGGGCATCACTGCCCTCTGGTGGTCGTGGGCGCTACCCAGTGCTGCTCCTGAGAGCCGCTGCTGGATTTGAACCGCCAAGCCCACGGGCCGCAGTCCCGCACTCAATCACTTACGCCACCGGGGCTCAGCCTGACTGAGATTATTTTATTGGGGGCTCGTGACCCCTTGATAGATGATAAATTAGTATTTTTTCACATCTCACCCCAACTTCTGTCTCCCCTTCCCCAAAGTTTCTATTGTTCTTCCCCCTGGATGGAGGGTGTGCAGTTACGTGTTGATCATTGCGATTGGCTCTCCCTACCTCCCCTCCCCTCCCCTCCTCTCCTCTCCCCCACTTCCCCCTGCCCTTCTGGCATCGCTACTGCCCTTCCTGAATAGAGGAGGAAGACTATTCCCAGCCAGGTATGGGCCGACCTGGATTCTGAGCACTTCAGAGGCTCCCGAAGAGGAAACACTTTCTGCGCTCAGGGCTGGAGCTTTTGGGGTGCTGGTAGACACTCCCTCCCCATGGCTATTAGGGCATGTGGACTCCGGGATGGAGACCTGATCAGAAGGGACCCTCCCCAGCCCAACCCTGAGCATCAGGTGGCCTCCCAGGGTCCAGTGATCAGAGGCACCATCAACACACACACTTCAGCTTCTTTCTGAGGCATTCCCAAAGTGAACAGAGAGGGAGGGCACACGCTCAGGGACAAAGGGGGTGCCCGCCTTGGAATAACAGGCCCAGAGAACCTACAATAGCAGGGTGCATAATTTATGCGTCTGTAGGCAGAACATCAATTATGTGAGCCCTCCCGGGACTTTTCTGAGGGTTAGAAACTGGAGCAGGCTTCCCCTGCCAGCCTCTGGGGGAAAGGGGACCTCCCTGCTCTTAAAGATACAGGCCACCTGGAACCCACAGAGGGTCCTGTGGGCAACGTCCCCCCAGAAGGCAGACCAGAGTGCGCCTTGCGGGCCGCTCTCCTGAGGTGCGCAAAGATGCTCTGGACCTCGCTGCTGTCTTGCACGCTCACTTGTCCCAGGGACTGGCAGCCTTGGTATGACTGGCATTAGCGGAGGCAAATTCTCCGTTGTGGGTGCTGCCCTCTGCACGGTGGGGTGTTTGGCGGCATCTCTCATGACCACCTGCCCAGTACCACCACTCCTCTGATGGTGACCACCGAAAACCTCCTCTCCAGACTTGCGTCAATGTTCCCTGGGGAGCAGAATCTCCCCATGCTGTAAATAAGGAAACTGAGGCAGGAAGCATTTCAGTAAGTGGCAGGGCTGGGAGTCCCACCCCAGGAGTCCAACTTCAGGGTCAGATTTTCCAAAATGTGCCACTGAAACATTGTATCCCCATAATCATATCTATATGCATTTGCATGAATAGTTCATGCAGCTATCCCTGGTTTGTGCAAAGAGCCATTTTTTCCACTCTTCTACCTTGAGATAAGACTCAAAGAAAACACAGAGGGCATCTTTTGAGTTTTTTTTTGGGGGGGGGGGTTTAAATCATTTTATTGGGGGCTCATACAATTCATAACAATCCATGCATACATTCATTGTATGCAACATGCATTTGTCGCCATTATCATTCTCAAGACATTTTCTTTCTACCTAAGCCCTAGGTATTAGCTCCTCATTTTTTCCCCTCCCTTCCTGCTGAGTTGGTTTGTTTAAGTCAGGAAGAACTCAAGCCCTCAAGCCCTCCAGCCCTCTCAGGATAGGGCAGAACTGCCCTAGCCGGTTTCTAAGACTGTCACTCTTTCCTGGAATAGAGAGCCTGTCTTTCTCCCGCAGAGCAGAGAGATGGTGGTTTTGAACTGCTGCCCTTGGGCCACCAGGGCTGCTTGCCAAGTAAGGAAAGGGTGGTACAGAGTACACTCTGTACTCTGTACGTGTGTACAAGCAGCAGAAGACAGTCTGCTGGCAGCACTGAGCAAACCACCAACCACAATTTGCTTACACTGACTTGCAGAAAAGCACCCCACGGGCACTGTAATAGATGCTACGAAATGATACACGTGGAAAACTTGAGATCAGCAAATGTTGCATATATGTATTTTTTTCAAATCAGTTTATTGAGGGAAGCTCGTACAACAATCTTATCACAATCCATACACCCATCCATTGTGTCGAGCACATTTGTACATTTGCTGCCCTCATCATTCTCGAAAGATTTGCTTTCTACTTGAACCCTTGGTATCAGCTCCTCATTTTCACCTCCTCCTCGGTAATTTATAAGTTATGATTTTCTCATGTCTTATGCTGTCTGACGTCTCCCTTCACCCACTTTTCTCTTGTCCTTTCCCCAGGGAGGGGATTATATGTAGAAAAGCACACCAGCCTGTGTGATCACGAGGTGTCGATGGGATCAGGTATCAGGCACCAAAGAACAAAAATTTATATCATTATAAATGAGGGGGAGTGGGGACTCAAAGCCCCTCTGTAGGCAACTGGACCTCCCCTTACAGAAGAATCACAGGAAGGAGACGAGCCAGGCAGGGTGCAGTGTAGCAATGATGAAACAGACAACTTTCCTCTAGTTCTTTAATGCTTCCTCCCCCCACTA
Source organism: Nesogale talazaci (assembly GCA_004026705.1). NCBI lineage: Eukaryota > Metazoa > Chordata > Mammalia > Afrosoricida > Tenrecidae > Nesogale > Nesogale talazaci. The sequence goes on from PVJH01033321.1 coordinate 11,633, forward strand.
TCATGATCCCAGTTCTACCTTATAAATCCAGCTAGACCAGAGGATGTACACTGGTACAGACAGGAACGAGAAACACAGGGAATCCAAGACAGATGAGCCCCTCTGGGCCAATAATGACAGGAGCCATAACAGGAGGGTGGAGTGAAGGGGGGGTTGGAAAGGGGGAATCGATTACAAGGCGTTGTATTCATTTTTGCAAGGAGAAAAAGAACAAGAGAAACTCTCTGCACCACAGTTATCTCTGGTCTGAGAAAGGAGGCTCAGGAAGTCTCCAAGTTGTTACTCCTGGCTCTCTTTCTTAACCTGGGTGATGAGGTCCCAGGTGTTTGCTGGATTATGTTTCATGCATGATGGCATAAATTAGTGCGAGGTTGGGTGCTCTGAAGAAGCAAATGTGTGTAGGTGTGTGTTTACAGAAAGATCTATACCCAAAATGGCTCACACAACTCAACTGGGCAAGTCTAGTCCAGTTCAGGTCTGTGGGTCAGACGTCAGCTGGAGGCTTCTCCTGACTCCTGTAGCTGCAGGGGCTGATGAACAGGAAGCAGGAAGATGCAGCAGGGAGAACCCAAGCTGGTGGATGCTGAGCAGAATGAATCCGAGGTCAGCAGGCGATGTAACAGGAGGTTGATGAACCAGATTCAGATCCAGCTGCAAAAACTTCCACACACGGTCAGTCTGTAGTTCCTCCCTCAATCGTATCAAGACTGTTCTCCCTATAACTGCTTGGGTGCTTCACAGTAGATCCCCTCCTGTGTTAAAATCCTATCATGGGAGATATCCGACCCACTTAAGTTGACATGAAACCTTAACTCTCATCACCACCCACAATAATAGCCCCATTCAAAGAACAGGGAACCACAAAGGCTGAAGAGGGTGCAGAGAGATTGGAACTGTCATATGCTGCCGGTGGGCATGTAAATATGTTATGACCATTGTGGAAAGTGGCATGGTGATAGCTGAGACAACTGAGGACAGAAATGCCATACGGCTCAGCCATACCTTTGCTGGGCATGTGCCCCAAGTCAGTAAGAGACAGAACACAGACGGATGCGTGTTCTCCCAGGATCTCTGCAGCACAGTCCACAGTAGCAAACAGCTGGAAACAGCTAGAATGCCCACATGTAGAACAAAGGACCAAGGATGCATTCCATACACACCACGGGATACTATGCCTCCCAAAACACAGGGATGAAACACCTCATGGCATGGATAGACTTGGAAACCCTTATGTTGGGTGAAGTTAGTCAATCACAAAAAGACAAATATTCTATGAACCCACTACTCTAGTGACAAACTCCAAGATGGAGGCAGGCTTCTGCTCTCAAGTCATGTAATCTTCTAATCTGACCTCCCAAGCATCGAGGGAGGAAGCCTGCCTAGTACCCAGGTCATCCGCTTTGTAGGTACAGCCTAGAGTCACTCAGAGGAGACCTGACTTCAGCTGGGGCCAGTTTCTCAAGATGTGGGGAGAGGAGGAGGGAGGTAGCTATGAAGTTGCTGTCGTACAACATTATGCTAAGATCACCCCAAGTCAACAGACACTGCTACAAGAGTGACCGATGAACCTTACTGGAAACCCAAGTCAGGATGGAGAGAGGCAGGTATATATGTCTCAGAGAAGGCAATTACACTTCTGCTGATGGGTCAGCCAAATGGAGCAACCTGCCATTGGGGGGCGGGGCAGGGGTGCTTAACAATGGACTTAGATAGAACCCAAGGGGAAAACATGCCCCGTACTTCGTTCCTGCTTGGACTCTTGTGATCTCGTTTTTATCCAGCCCTTGGTGACCCAGGCCATGGGCTATTGATTTCTGGGACTTTTGGCACTGTGCTTTGGAGCACTGAGTTAGTCCGCGTTGACTAGAGGAACAAATTTCAGAGACACGCATATAGGTATAAGGAAAGGGTTTATATACAAAAGGAATGTGACACTAAGAAGGCATCCCAATCCAGTCCAGTACAAAGTCATAAGTCCAATATTAACCCATATGCTCGAAGTCAATCTATAAAGTCTGCTTCTGACTCAGGAAGTCACAGGTCAATGGGTGCAGAATTCTGGCGCTGGCAGGGGTCTCCCCATGGATCCTCGCTTCCAGGGCTCAGGTCCATCAACAGCTTCAGAAGTCTGTCTTCATCAGGGCAAAGCTGAGTGGTCTCTCCGCTGGCTCCTCCAACTTCTTGGACGCTGCCAGCTTCTCTTGCCCTTAATTAATCGTTTCTGAAACTAACTCCCAACAACATCTTGATAAGGGAAATACCGCGAGATTTCCCAGGAGTCTCAGGTGAAAGCCATGCCCACACGGAGGCCTCATCAGCTACTCAATGGCTTTCTCCTGATTAACAGGCCAGACTCAACCCCTACATTTCAATTATAAAATTAACATAAGCACATGACTACCACAAGCACACAGTCCATGAACGTACTTCATAGGGTAGAGAAAACTCCACTAAGTGGGCTGAGCCCCGGTGGCGTAGTGGTTGTGCGTGGGACTGCGGCCCACTGGGTTGGAGATTCAAATCCAGCAGCAAGGCTGGGCCTCCTACTCCCACCACCAGAGGGCAGTGATGCCACAAAAAAAATGAAAACTCCACTAAGCGACCAGGGCTTTACTTCAAATTATAGCCATCCCTTGGACTTACGGCTGTGAGAAGAAGCAGGTGATGGCTCTCTCGAGGTCATAGAATGGTGGACTTAGAGTTTAATCTGTACAGATAAACCATTCATGCATTTCAGTCTGATACCAGCCTATTCTAGTACAGTTTCCTTTTCATAACAGTGGTTTAATTTCTATATCATATTAATGAAGCTATCTATAGAATTACCTTATACCCCAGGGGGATGATTTGTAATGTTCTCTATTATGAAATGATCATGATGTCTCTAAAGTGTACCGGAGACATATATAAATCACAGATATATTCATGGAGTTGAGGCTCTCACTTAATCTAGGCCAAACCTAAGAGCAATTAGTTCTTATGACATGGCCCTACTGAATACTCACTCTCAGACCTTATTTTAATTTTTTTCATTGATCGTGGTTTTAAATTTTAATAGCTTTATTGGCATTTAATTCACATATTTTACAAGCCAGCAGTCTAAATATATTTAGAAGAGTTGCACAATCATTACCACAGTCAATTTTAGAACATTTTCTTCATTCTTGTCCTCATTATCCTATTAGCTCTTTATTTCCCCCAACTTCCCTATACCACAGCCCTCAGAAACTATTAATCTATTTACTGTCTCTTGAGAATTGCTTACACCAGGTTTCATATAAAGAAAAATAAACAGATCTGAAGATAGGGGTGCTATAACAAAGGGTGGTGAAGAAACTAGACGGTGCCTGCCAATCAGAAAGAACAGTGTCTGGGTTCTGCAAGGTCTGTTTCCAAACAAGCAGGCATCTTACGAGGCATCGGCTAAATCCGCCTGGAAGAAGTACACCAGCTTGCGAGATCAAGGATTCTGCATTCTGAACACCCAGTTTGCAAAAGGCAACGGATAATAGTGGGACCCACAATCTCATTTGCAGGGTCCTCCTATGGATCAGGCCTCCAGCGAATCCCCCTGACCACGGTCCAGAGCTGTGAAGATGCTGGCTCTCGGAGAGTCCATCATGGCCTCGGTCCATTTTAAAGTTGTTTCCATTTGTTCGTTCCTCGTTTCTTTTCAATGTCGTGCTTTCTGTGTTTCGCCTAGACATTGGTATTGGGTTTGTTGTTGTTGTTTGCTTCCTGCTTGTGTTTTGTGTGAGTCTCTGTATATGAAATCCTGGATAGGTAGATTCGTAGAGACACTAACTGGGTTGATAATTACCCAGGGGCGTGGCAGGGGAGGATGGTGGGGGGGAATGAGGAGTCAGCATTGAGAAGGAGAAGAAAATATTCTGAAGTTGAGGGTGGGGAGTGCACAACTCTTCTTCATATGATCGAACGATTGAGTTGTATGATGTGAGAAGTAGAGACCCTCACACTTTCACAGTTAGTTACACTTTTGCGTACATAAAATAATCTACTTTTAGGTTTTCACAGAATTTGTTGTTTTCAATTAGTACGAATCAGGAAAGACACTCAGAATCTATTAAACACGTTCACAAACAGAGAGACAAGCTACATATCAGAGGCAACTAGGGAAGTTAACTTGGTGAAGGACTGCTGAGTTGAGGAAACGCTACATTGTGCAGCGCCCCCCCCCCCTCCCTGGCTGCCCTCTCCATGAACCTCTCCACCGAAGCCAAGCTCACCGTCGTTGAGGCTATAAATCTTTACAGGAGCAGAAAGCCTCCTCTCTCTTCTGAGGAGGACCCTGTGGGTGGGTTTGAACGGCTGACTTTGTGGTTAGCAGCCCAATGCATAATCCACTAGCCACCTGGGCACATCGTCGCACCCTCAATCTCTAGCAAAGTGTCTCCGTAGATGGCCAATGAGTGTTTGTCCACTGAAAAACGGAATGAGAGCCCTGGCCTGACACTTGTAGTTCTGTGAACTTGAACAACAGGCATCAAACCCTGAGAAACAACCACTGGGCGCTGTGTCCTGGGCTGGGTGCTGGGACAACAAAGAGTAACTAGAATTAGTCCCTGTCCCTCCTGAGCTCTAAGCAGAGCACTCCCCCCCCCCCAATAAGCAGTGGAAAGCCAGCCTGCTCCGAGTGTGCATCCTGAGAGAGCCCAGAGGAGGGCTTCCCCTGGCTGGGGAAACAGGAACGCATTCCAAGGGAAGGGTTAGTGTGGGCTGGGCTTTCAAAGATGGGTTAAAGTTCATCAGACAGAGCAACGAGCACAGAAATGGGAGCAGTACCTGGTCCAAGTGGGAATTGTGCGCCTGGAAAAATACCCTGTTGAGCCTCTGCAGGCAGGAGAGGATGGAGAAAGGGGTCCTGGGTCAACAAAGGGGGTCCCAGTCGACACCCAGGTGTTCTGAAGGGAGATCCATTGCAGAGGACTAAAGCCTCTCCTATTCGCGAAGGCAGCAGGGGGTACACCCACAGGCAGCTTCAGGACAAGGACAGAAAGTAAAGCCCAGCAAGGTCCGTTCAGAGGCTGGGTGGTCTAAGCTAAGGTATCCCCCATCCCATGATAAAAATGAAAGTCATGGGCTGAGCCCCAGTGGCGTTAAGTGGTTGAGTGCGGAACTGCAGCTTGGCAGTTCAAATCCAGCGGCAGCTCTCAGGAGCGGCACTGGGTAGCGCCCACAACCACCAGAGACAGTGATGCCCACAAAAAAAAAAAAAGAAAGTCATGGCTTTTACTGACGCTCAGTGTTCCTGGGTGCCAGAGAAAAGCTGTGCTCAGTAGGATCTGCAGGGGCTAGCCAATAACCAGGACATTCTCACAAGGCGCCTCTGAGTGGACTCAAACCCCCAGCCTCTCCATTCGTTAGCTGATGGATATGTTAGTTGTTTGCTTCTCTTACAGACTCATCGACTTATTTAGGGATAGATTTTGCCCTGAAGAGTCCAGGGCAGGGAACAATCACAGAGCAGGGCGGTAGATTTGATTGGTCACTTTGGAAAAGACCCCCAGAGCAATCCATTACATTTGCATATATTTCTCATGGTCTGCAGACTAGCCTCGATTCCATCCATGTCCACACACATCCACGGAGCCCTTTCTCTGGGTCAAGCCCTCTGACTGATCCAGGACACTCGCAGGTAGCTCAGCAGGGGCCCTTCGCCTCAAAAATCTCAGAGGAAATAATGTGGCTCTTGGGTGTTTCTGGGGCTCCACCCCCCCCCCGTTGGGTTGCTAACCACAAGATCAGCAGTTCTAAGCCACTGCCTCTGTGAAGAGCTATGGTCTTGGAGAAGCACAGGGGCAGTTCTTCTCTGTCCCTGTCCTAGGGTCATTCATAAGTTAGAATCCACCTCCGATTTGGGCCGGGAGTTTATCCATTTCTAGAAATTACCTGGAAAATCCTAACAGCATTTTTCCTTACAAGAGGGTCCTTAGAGTCCATCGGGTTTTTGACACAGCCTGGAAGAGTGCCGGCTTTGGAGTCAGACAAATCCAAAGTAAGGCGTTGGCACTGTCTCTTGCTCTCTGTGGAAGCCTGGATTGCCACATCTGTTAAATGGAGGGGCTAGCCCCCGAGGGAGTTGCTCAGTACAGTGAGTAGCGCATGGGAAGTGCTAAGCAGGGTGTCCCATGTGCAACGGGAACGATTGTTACTAGAGGAGCCCTCGTGGCTTAGTGGTTACATGTTGGGCTGCTAACTGTGAGGTCAGCAGTTCAAAACCACCCAAAAGGGTCATCCGCTTTTCTGGAGAAAGAGGAGACTTTCTACATCCATGGAAAATGACAGTCTCAAAAACCCACAGAGACAGTTCTACCCTGATTTATAGGGCCAACAGGAGTCAGAATTGACTCAATAGCAGTGTGTGTGTGTGTGTGTGTGTGTGTCTGTGTGTATTATTGTCAATCATATCCTCGTTACCAAAGCAGACCCCCACCTCAATACAGGTAGAACTACAGATCAAGATAAGCAAGCTCTGGCCCACACGTCAAGTCCAGCCCACTGCCTGGTTTTAAAAGTAAAGTCTTCTTGAAGCACAGGTCTGCCCGTTCGTTTCTGTAAGACCTAAGCTGCCCTCACAGTACAACCGTAGAGTTGAATAGCTCCGGAAGAAGGTAGGTAGGTGGAGGGCCCTTTACAGAACAAGTTGACCGTCCCTTAAGCGAGATGATTAACGTTAAATCATTTCCATGTGCTGGGCCTCTGCTTCCCCATGGGCACAATAGATGGGTTTGAATAAATGGTCTGTGTTGCTCGTTGAATCACCAGCTGGCCAGTGAGATGTGCAGAAACCCTCTGGGAAGCTGGAGTGAGTCACGCGGGTCCAGGTCTTCACATGTACTATGTACCATGGTCGATACCATAAACCCTGCTGTGTGAGCCCCATAATGTCATGTCAATCAAAGATACAGGAAAGTGTAGAGGTGGAGTTTAGCCTGGCGGTGCCTCCTTGTGGGCATGGCCTTCTCCTAAGGAGGGTCCTGGAACTCTTCCCCCCCTCTCTCTCTCTGCCTTCACCTTCCCGCTGGCCGGCCCTGGTTGCTGCCAGAACCCCGTGATGCAGCCACCACCCCCGGATCCACAAGACTCTGCGCCCACCGGCTGGTGATCTCCCTGCATTCTTGCATGAATCTGAAGAGGGACTTAGGGTCCAGTATCGGACTTAGGGGCTTGATCTGGACCGGGCTGGGATGTTTACTTGATCTATAACTTCTTGCTATAAAGCCCTCTCTTCCACAGATAGCGGTGTCGCTGGATTTGTTTCTCTACTCAGCCCAGCCTAACGCGCCCACTCTTCTCTCCCACAGATCCTGGCCATCATTTCCATCATGTTCATCGTCCTCTCCACCATCGCCCTGTCGCTCAACACGCTCCCCGAGCTGCAGAGCCTCGACGAGTTCGGCCAGACCACCGACAACCCCCAGCTGGCCCACGTGGAGGCCGTGTGCATCGCCTGGTTCACCATGGAGTACCTGCTGCGATTCCTCTCCTCGCCCAAGAAGTGGAAGTTCTTCAAGGGCCCGCTCAACGCCATCGACCTGTTGGCCATCTTGCCCTACTACGTCACCATCTTCCTCACCGAGTCCAACAAGAGCGTGCTGCAGTTCCAGAACGTGCGTCGCGTGGTCCAGATCTTCCGCATCATGAGGATCCTCCGCATCCTCAAGCTGGCGCGCCACTCCACCGGCCTCCAGTCGTTGGGCTTCACCCTGAGGAGAAGCTACAACGAGCTGGGCCTCCTCATCCTCTTCCTCGCCATGGGGATCATGATCTTTTCCAGCCTGGTCTTTTTTGCTGAGAAGGATGAGGATGACACGAAGTTCAAAAGCATCCCGGCCTCTTTCTGGTGGGCCACCATCACCATGACCACGGTGGGGTATGGAGACATCTACCCCAAGACTCTCCTGGGGAAAATCGTAGGGGGGCTGTGTTGCATCGCGGGGGTCCTTGTGATTGCTCTCCCCATCCCCATCATCGTCAATAACTTCTCCGAGTTCTACAAGGAGCAGAAGAGGCAGGAGAAAGCCATCAAGCGGAGGGAGGCTCTGGAGAGGGCCAAGAGGAACGGCAGCATCGTGTCCATGAACATGAAGGACGCCTTTGCCCGGAGCATCGAGATGATGGACATCGTCGTCGAGAAAAACGGTGAGAACCTGGGGAAGAAGGACAAAGTGCAAGATAACCACTTGTCTCCCAACAAATGGAAGTGGACAAAGAGGACGCTGTCGGAAACCAGCTCGAGTAAGTCCTTTGAAGCCCAGGAACAGGGGTCTCCGGAGAAAATCAGATCCTCTTCTAGTCCCCAGCATCTGAATGTCCAGCAGTTGGAAGACATGTACAATAAGATGGCCAAAACCCAATCTCAGCCGATCCTCACTACCAAGGAGTCAGCCGCCCAGAGTAAACCAAGGGAAGACCTTGAAATGGAAAGCATCCCCAGCCCCATCGCCCCTCTGCCCGCCCGTACAGAAGGGGTGGTTGACATGCGAAGCGTGTCCAGCATCGACAGCTTCATCAGCTGTGCCACGGACTTCCCTGAGGCCACCAGGTTCTCCCACAGCCCTTTGGCCTCGCTCCCCGGCAAGACTGGGGGCGGCATGGCCCCCGAGATGGGCTGGCGGGGAACTCTGGGTGCCAGCGGAGGTAGGTTGATGGAGGCCAACCCTACCCCCGAGGCTAGTCATCACGCTGGTTTCTTCGTCGAGAGCCCCAAGAGCTCCATGAAGGCCAGCCACCCCCTGAAGCTCCGAGCACTGAAAGTCAACTTCATGGAGGGTGAACCCAGCCCGCTCCTCCCTATGCTGGGGATGTACCATGACCCCCTGAGGAACAGGGGGGGCGCTGCAGCGGCTGTCGCTGGACTGGAATGCGCCACACTCTTGGATAGGCCCGTGCTGAGCCCGGAGTCCTCCATCTACACCACGGCCAGTGCTCGGACGCCGCCCCGGTCCCCTGAGAAACACCCAGCAATATCGTTCAACTTCGAGGCGGGGATCCACCAGTACATCGACGCAGACACGGATGACGAGGGGCAGCTGCTCTACAGCGTGGACTCCAGCCCTCCAAAGAGCCTGCACGGGAGCGCCAGTCCCAAGTTCAATGTCGGGACAAGGTCAGAGAAGAACCACTTTGAAAGCTCCCCCCTACTCACCTCTCCGAAGTTCTTAAGGCAGAACTGCATTTACTCCACCGCAGCATTGACTGGCAAAGCCCCCGTGGAGCAGGAAAAGGGCAAACTGGAGAACCACATCTCCCCCGACATCCGTGTGCTGCCGGGAGGAGCGGCCCAGGGAAGCACCCGGGATCCGAACATCTGAATGAGCCCACCCTGGGGGAGAGACTTGCGGGCGAGGTCCAAAGAGGAGTGCTGTTGTCTCTTTCACGCGGCAGAACTTGCTCGTGAACTCTGCAACAGAAAGGCCCTGCCCAGGACAGACGCTAGAGAGGGTTCCCGAAGACCCGGAGAGCCAGGACAAGTCCATCGGGATGACACGGGCCAAGCCACAGGCGAGAGCACCTCCTGGAACAACTCCACTGCCCTCTTTGGGAGGTGGCAGAAGCAGAACTCACAGCCACCATCGCCACGACCACCGTCCCAGACCTCACCAAGGCCACCCTGCCCTCCCTCCCGACTCTCCAGCCAGCCCCGGAAGGCACCATCTCCCTCCCCCCTGGGTTCTGCTGGAGAAAGATGCTGGGGAAAGTGGCCGGAGTGAAAAGCCGGGGGTTGGTGGGATTTGATCTTGGATGCTGCCCCGCCACCTCTGTGAACACCTGTCCACCACCTCCTGGAGAGATCCCACGGGACCGCTGGTGTCCTGGGGAAATCTCTGCGCCATAAGCCACGGTCCCAGCACAAAACCCTGACTCAAATGTCCCCACGGACTGCTACTCTGTAGCACCTGAGGCTTCTGTTTTGAGAGAGGGTCCGGGTGAGCCGCACCCTGCCTTCTCCATTCTGATCACCCCGTGGCATTCTGGGAGGGGCCAGCAGTGTGAGCCCTGAGCATTGCCAGAGGGTTGAAGAAGGA
>PVJH01033322.1:0-21672 GCA_004026705.1 Nesogale talazaci
AGTGTTAGTGCTGGTAATGAGATGAACAGACTGGTTTTAAGAGTCATCCTTCTGTCGTTTCTTATTTATTTTAGAAAGTTCTTTGCTTTGTGGGTGTTGGAGAGGCAAGAGAGAATCTGAGATCCAAATTTCGTGTTGTTGGTGACAGTGAGGGAAGAGAGGAGGTGTATGAAGAGGTATTAATATAAGATCGAGTCTGCTGTCTAATAAAGGAACATAGTTTACCAGCTCAAGCAAAATATGGAGAGTGTGTTTGTCCACTTTTCTACCAAAACATTTTCTTGTTACCCAAGGAGTTGCTTGTCAAAGATATATATATATATATATATATATATATATATATATATATATATTTGATTTAAATTAACCTTACAATTAATCAATAGTCTACTATTGATTAAAGTATTTGTTATTGGTATTTGGTACAGTTCAAGTACTTTGATTTATTTTGGAGGAGGGGGATACCAAGGCAGAAATTCTCAGAATAAAAAAAGTGCAAAGAAAAGGATTCTATAAACATACTATACAAATAAGACTGACTTTGCAGAACAAGAAGGACAATCTGATGTCCTTGAAACAGGTACATTGTCAGCCATCCCAAAATACAAAATGGTTAGCCAAGGCAAAGTGAGAAATTATAGTGCCAATTAAAAAGAAAAAGAAAAATCACCCTTTTCTGGATAAGATCAAGCAGGGCATGTGGAAGGAAATGTACTATTAACCTATTGATTGCTTTACAATGATTGCCCTATATGCTCCATTTCCACAAAACATCTTTCCTACTCTCACACATCTTTATTTACTCAGCTTTATTGCACTGGCTTCATATTTGGATGCATGTTGAAGTAGAGGATCCTGCGTCTGTTGTCAGGGGTAAATACAAGCTATTTTAAGCACCCAAACGATCTTTGTGGCCTCTTCCCCCACACCCATATTTAAGCAGGACGCCAGCTGCTGGATGGAGGCACCAGGTGCGCTGAAGTTCCTGCTGTGGCAGCCACAGTTGGCTTTTCATTCTGGCAAAAGAAAAGGTGATGAACTCAAGTTTGAAAGGTTTGTCTAATGTCAGAGGGCAAACAGAATCAGTCGCAAACCAAACCAACCCACAATACCCCTCCCACCCCCGTCATCGCCTTAGGCTTTGGCTCTCAAGTCATAACTCCTCATTTACTGTAGCATAGAGTCTACCAGAGGTGGCATTATAATTTTTTCTTGTACAAGTTGCTTTCACTGCAGTTTTCTTCCTAACACATTTCTGGAACACAGTAGCAGTATGTATCAACATTTCCTTAGAGAAGCAGTGTGGCTACATTAATATAAATGAGAAGAATAATTTCTGCAAATGCATCTTTTTTGGAATGACATCAGCATGCTAGAATTCACAGACATTTCAGTGTATGCTGTTTACTCTTAGGAGAAAACAGTGTTAATATGTATATTCTACTATCCTCACATGTAAGGATTCATAAGATACAATATGCTTTGCTATGTGTAATAGGTACTTAGTGGAACTATTTGTGTCCTCTATTCACTCCACAAGGACTTTTAAGGTACTTCTTCAACACAGCATTAAGATAAATGTGGTTTCCCGGTATGCCAATGATAGGCTCTCTCTGAGTCAGCATGCCTTTGATGGCAGGGAGTTTGGTTTGGCTTTGATTGCTTTGTTTTGCTTTGTTTTTAAAAAAATCATTTTACTGAGGGTTCACACAACTCTTATCACAATCATACATCAATTGTATGCAGACCACATTTGTACATTTATTGCCATCCTCATTGATACTTCATATAAAGTATCTAAGACATAGTAAGCCCCAAATATTTATTCAATAAATGAATGAAATATTCCCTTTGCAATAAGAGAAAGTGAGAAAACACAAAAGGTTTAGCCACAAACAAATATAACAGAATGCAATTAAGAAATCCTCTAATGTCCAATTCAAATATTCTTTTTCCTTCCTTTCCTCAAAAGACAAATGAAACTTTTAATAGTAAATATTTCCTCTTTGAAAGAAAAAGTTGAGCGAATTATCTTAGGATAAACAGCTTCAGAGTAAAATTGAAGGACAAAAATAGAGAGGAAAATTAGTTTTCTAGATAAGCTAGGCTGAATAAACAACCTGGAGGAGAGAACAACTGGACCAATGGTTGGGGGTTAGGCAGGGAGGTGTGAGTGGGACATAGGAGTGGGGGAAGTAGAGAAAAGAAAGTGGTGTTAACAAACCTAGGGACAAGGTCACAAGTGATCCAAAATTGGTGGTGAGGAGCGTGTAGGAGACCCGGTAGGGCTTGAGCAAGGGTGACCAAGGGGAATTACTAAGACCCAAATGAAGGCTGAGCATGATAGTGGGAAAAGAGGAAAATAAAAGGAAATAGATGACAGAACTAGGAGGAAAGGGCATTTATAGAGGTCTAAATACAGGCAAGTACATATGTAAATAAGTTTATATACAAGGATGGGGAACTAGCTCTACGTGTACATATTTGTAGGTTTAATATTAAGATAGCAGATGGACATTAGGCCTCCACTAAAGTGGAGGAACAGTCCCCTCAATGAAGGAACACTTTGTTCTATTAAACTGGCATTCCATGATGCTCACATTCCTGACATGATTTCTGAAGGCAAAGTAGATGCATAAGCAAATGTGAAGAAAGCTGATGGAGCCCAGCTATCAAAAGATACAGCATCTGGGGTCTTAAAGGCTTGAAGATAAAAAAGCAGCCATCTAGCTGAGAAGCAACAAAGCCCACATGGATGAAGCACATGAACCTGTGTGATCATGAGGTGTCCATAGGATCAGGTATGAGGTATTAAAGAACAAAAATAATCAAATCATTGTTGTCCGAGTCAGGCAACGGCCCCTGCCCTTCCCCCTGCTGTAACTTGCGCTCCCATACCGGCTTTCCGCGAAATGCTTTCTGCCCAGCCCCTGACCTTTTGCAGCTGCCCAAGGCCACAGTGGGGACCCACTCGACCTACCCCTTCCCAAGGCCACAGGGGGAACAACTCAACCTTCATATACGCCCTGTCCCTCCCTGTTTTGCAAAGAATAGCCTGACCTTTTCTGGGCCAACAGGGGGTATAAAAATTCCCTTCTGCCGCAACTGGGCACGGCTTCATCAGCTTGCTTCCCCACAAGCTGTTGAACCCGCCCACAAGGTCCCAATAAAGCCTGCTTTAATCTCACCTAATTCAGACTTTTCCTTTATTTCGCCCACAAAATTCCTAACAATTGTGAATGAGGGGGAATGCTGATTGGGGACCCAAAGCCCATCTATAGACAACTGGACAACCCCTTACAGAAGGGTCATGGGGAGGAGACAGTCAACCAGGGCAGTGTAGCAATGATGAAACATACAACTTTCCTCTAGTTTTTCAATGCTTTCTCTCCCCCACTATCATGAGCCCAATTCTACCTTACAAATCCAGATAGACCAGAAGATGTACTCTGGTACAGACAGGAACTGGAAAAGCAGGGAATCCAGAACAGATGATCCCTTCAGGTCCAGGGGTGAGAATGGCACTATCTAAAGGGTGGAGGGAAGGTGGTGTAGAAAGGGGGAATCTGGCTGAACCTTGGTAGCGTAAGTGGTTGAGTGCGGGACTGTGGCCCGTGGGCTTGGCGGTTCAAATCCAGCGGCTGCTCTCAGGTGCAGCGCTGGGTAGCTACCACGACCACCAGAGGGCAGTGATGCCCACCCCACCCCCCAAAAAAGAAAGGGGGAATCAATTACAAAGATCTACGTATAACTTCCTTCCTTTTGGTGGCGGGGAAGGGGTGGACAACAGAAAAGTGAGTGAAGGGAGACATCACACAATATAAGATATAACAGCATAATAATAATTTTTAATTATCAAGGTTTCAAGTAGAAAGCCAATGTGTGATCAGTAGGTGTGTTGTGCCTGGCCAATGAAGATAGGTAGGCCTGCTTTGACAACATGACCAAACACATGTGAGATTAATTGCAGGGCGGAGATAGAAATGGCTTGGTGAATCTCGCCTTTCTCTCTCTTGCTCTAGGATCTTCGGACCAGCTGGCTGCCTGACTTGTCCTGTGCCGCAATTTGCCAACTACACTACCCGTGGGCCACCTAATCTGTGGCCTCTCTCACTGTAAGTTGAAGTACCTTCAAGCCCTGCTTCATCAATTGCGTATATATCGCTTGATCTGGGGACTGTCGGACCCTGTCATCTGGCTGACTGTTGGTGACTTGCCTTCCTGCTTGCTGCCTGTGGCCAGATGGCCTGAATTGCTTTACAGAGGATTACCCAGCAGTCCTCAAGACTTGAAAGACTCATAGTGTATTAGCTGTCTCACACAAGTGAGTTGTACCAAGCCATTCGTACTGCTTTATAGATTAACTGTTTACTTCTTATGTTAGATATTTTTCTTTCTATCTATCTATCTAATTATTAGTGTCCTGGTTTTGTTTTTTTAGAGAATGCTGTCTGACACAAAATGTTTTGAGGATAATGAGGGCAACAAATGTACAAATGTGCTTGACACAATGGATGGATGTGTGGATTATGATAAGGGCTGTAGGAGCCCCAAGTACAATGTGTTTAAAAATATATAGAGAAAATTATTTTATCTAAATACTATTTCTCCTGTCTTCAATTGACTCTTGATCACAAGATTTTTAGATTAGCCATTTAAATAATCTGCAGTTACAGAACCTCATAGGTAAATTCACATGTTCAAATATTCTTTGTGAAACATGAATATATCTGTGAGTCCAGTCCCAATCTCCCTCCCTCACCCATGCAGTGTGCTTGTGAAGCCATGCATCTGTTTTTTAAGAAGTGAAAACTGCACTCGACTTCTGTGTTCTTCCTTTCATAACTCCAGTCTAATAATGCGCAAAACTCCCACTGGGAGACATTATATATAGATCTATACATATCTATCTATATATATATACAGACTGAGAAATTGTCACAACCTGGAGGAACCCAAGGAGACAATGAAAACAATGTAATTTGATAGCATGGACAGCATCCTGGTACCAGCAAAAGAACACCAGGTATGAACCGAGGGGCTCTGCATATAGTTACACATAGAATGTCAGGGCTCGTTCATAAATGGTGGTAAATGGAACTTTCTACTCCTGGAAAGAGTTTCTGTCTCAGAAACTCACCCTGTCCCACAGCTGTGAGTCAACTTTGACTCCATGGCAGTGACTTCGGCTGGTTGGAGGTCTGGTTCTATTAAAGAGCAAACTAGTAGGTGCTGATACACCGGGAGTTGTGCTGTCCTCATCACTGTCCTACACATCTATGCCTCATCTAAAATTACATAGCTAAGGATCTTACCCCGACCCTCAACAAACAAACCAAATCGCAGCCCAAGGTGATGTTGTAAGGTCTTTCTGTGTTGTGAAGCCCTCCTGGCTGGCTTGTGTACTGTTCTCTTCTTTCTAGAAACACCAAACCAGAACACGCCTCCTCGGCTTTGACCAGACAGGACACGTCATTTTTCTTGTGTCTACTCACCTAGGTGACTCACAAACGAGATCTCAGGCACAGAGGACAACTGGCCATAGGGCCCCAGAGTGGGATAAAGCTGGGTGTGGCCCCTACCTGGTTTCCTCTCCCAGGACCAGGATGGGTGTGGTGGGGAAGCTGGCTTAGAAGAATTCAATACAACTAACCGACATTAATTACTAGCACCCACAGTGTATTGTAAGCACTGAAAAGGAATAAAGGTCGGTTCCCTGCTCAAGAACCCTGTGGCTAGCCCAGGCGTAACAAACACATCAGCACATACATCCGTTCAGCATGGGAAGTGGAGTGCTACAGGGTATGTGTGAGGGGCACTGGGGGGTTCCGGAGGCACCTCCATCAGCAGGAGACGTTTGAGAAAGACTTAATATTGGGGTTGGAAAACTAGATGTCACGGTGTCTTTTGTTTTCTTCGTAGTGAGTGGCTTTCTGAAAATAAAAATTTAGAGAATGAGGTACATAAGACATTTAGTTATCAACAACACAACTCATAGCAGCCCCGTAGGGCAGGGAAGACCCTCCCCTGTGGGTCTCTCAGACCGTACCTCTCTATGGGAGTAGAAAGCCTTCTCTCTCCCGTGGGGCTCATGGTGACCTTGCTGTGAGCGGCCCAGGGAGTACCTACTACGCCACCAGGGCTCCTCCAGGAAAGAGGAGGGGGGTGGCGGGGGAGGGAGGAGAAAGAATCTTATCTCGAAATGGAGGTGAACCTGGTTATGGAAAAACATGAGGTCCCTGTGATTTCCTGGTGCCCCAAAGTAGTGAAAACAGTGGGACCCTGTTTTCTCTGAGGGAAGTCAACCTTCCACTCAGTTGCTCAGCTCTGGTCCGAGCAGAAAAGGGCTTCGAACAAGAGCCACAAAGCACAGGCCTAGTCACCTGCCTTCCTCCTGCATCAATCACAGACGTGTGCATGGTAGAGGTTTGGGAAGGATTTTCTGTAAAATGCATGGGCTTTTTTTTTTTGCCTGGCAGTGACAGCCCCCAATGGCCCACTGCTTCTGTTTTGAGTGCCAGATTGACTCATCAAGAGCACTGAGATGTTCTTATACCTATTGATAGTAGTAGCACAGGCAGTTTTTTCTTTATGATTCAGATCTGGGAGACCGTCTCTGGGCTCTTTCCTTCTCTGTCAGAGTGAGGTTTAAGGTAGGATTTCAACTTTTTTAGGCCTCTGAGCCTTGGTTCAAGGCACTGTCCAAAGCCCATTTCACAAATGTAAGAGAATTTCTTTCTAATGTGTGTGCTAAACCAAAAAATAAAAAACTGTCCTCAACTGTCCTGTTTGAAAGGGGTGGACATTTCACTCTCTGCTCACCGGTCTGCTCCCTTTCCATATCTTGGTCTGAGGTGAGGCGGCAGCCCACTTCTGGGTCCTCATCTTCAGTCTGCTGGCAGGAGTCACTGTCACCCCCTAGACACAACTCCTCTCAGAGACGGATGCCCAGAGTCTCATTCCGGGAAAGTTAAACATTCCTTCTTGATCCACATGTCCCTGGGCTCAGAGGAGAGAAATCCTATCCACTGGGCTTCCTTTCACACCTGCGGTGCCCTCACAAGCTACAAATCTCTGGTAAGCGACACCAATGATTGTTGAAATGTTAGGAAGACATTGGTCTTTTATACAATCTTCCCCTGTTGAGTCTGCCTCTGGTGGTGGATTGGCCCCTGGAGTCCAGGTGAGGATTAGCATAGGTTGCATGTGGCATGCTGACCCAGGTGGCCCAGGGGAGATCAGTTTACCATCTGTGGGGGCAGGTCGGACGGAGGTGGAGACATTGTGAGAATAAGAGTTTCACAGTGGACACAGGCCAGCGAGGAAGATGAAAGGATTTTCTTTACGGAAAAGAGACAGGGAACAATCAATATTTAACCCCCCTCCCCCAAAAAAACAAAAATCAAATTCAGTGCCACCCAGTCAATGCTGACTCACAGCAAGCCCCCCGTGGGTGTGCGAGACTGTAGCTGTCTATAAGCGTCGCGAGTTCAGTCTTTCTCCTGTGGAGCTGCAGGTGGCTTGGAACTGCCAACCGTGCATATCGCAGCCCAGCATGTACCTACTAAGCCACCAGAGCTCCTTAATAAATATTTAGGTATACATTTAAAAAATCATTTTATTGAGGGCTCATACAACTCTTATCACAATCAATACATACATATATTGTACGCCAACCACATATGTATATTTGTTGCCATCATCATTCTCGAAACATCCTCCTTCTTCTTAAGCCCTTGGTATCAGCTCCTCATTTCCTACTTCCCTCCCTCATGAACCTTTAATAATTTACAAATTATCATTATTTTCTCATATCATACACTGTCCGATAGCTCCCTTCACCCACTTCCCTGTTGTCCGTACCCCAGGAAAGAGGTTATATGTAGATTCCTACAATTGGTTCCCCCTTTCTACTCCACTTTCCCTCCACTCTCTTGGGATCACCAATTTCACCACTGGTTCTGAAGGGATCATCTGTCCTGAATTCCCCATATTTCGAGCTCCTATCTGTATCAGTGTACATCTCCTGGTCTAGCCAGATTTGTAAGGTAAAACAGAGATCATCACAGGGGAGAGGAAGTGTTTAAGAACTAGAGGAAAGTTGCATATTTCATTGTTGCTACCCTTTACCTTGATTGCCTTGTCTCCTCCCCATTACCCTTTTATAAGATGTCGTTTCACTTTCTGAGGGGCTTTGGGTCCCCAATATGTACTCCTCCTCATTTATACAATTTTTAGTTCTTTGATGCCTGATACCTGATCCCTTCACACATCCTGGTGTGCTTCGTCCATGTGGGTTCTTTTGCTTCTGAGCTAGATGGCCACTTGTTTACTTTCAAGCTTTGAAGACCCCAGACACTATCTTTTGATAGCTGGGAACCATCAGCTTGCTTCACCACTTTTGCTTAGGCACACATTTGTCATCAGTAATCATATAAGGCAGGTGGGTACGCAGTATTATGATTTTTAGTTCCTTGATGGCTGATAACTGATCCCTTTGACACCTTGTGGTCCTACAGTCTTGTGTGCTTCTTTCATGTGGGCTTTGTTGCTGAGCTAGATGGTCACTTGTTTACTTTTAAGTCTTTAAGACCTTAGATGTTACATCTTTTGATAGCCAGGCACTATCAGCTTTCTTCACCACTTTTGTGTATGCACACATTTGTCTTCAGTGATTGTGTTGGGAAAGTGAGATTATGGAATACCAATTTAATAGAACAAAATGTTCTTGCATTGAGGAAGTACTTGAGTGGAGGTCCCATGCCCAACTGCTGTCTTAATACTAACCCTCTAAGTATATGCATGTAGATCTATCTCCCATCATATATATATTCACTTATGTACTTGCCTATATTTAGACCTCCATAAATGCCCTTCCCTGCCCAGTTCTTTCGTCTATTTTCTTTTACTTTCCTCTTGTCCAAATATCATGCTCAACCTTCATATGGGTTTCAGTAATTCTTCTGTTACATTACTTTTGATCAATTCTTATCAGGCCTCTCATACTCACCTTGTCACTGATTTTAAACATTTGTTGTTCTCTTATCCCTGGGTTGGTCAACACCACCTCTTCTTTCCCACCTCCCCATCTCCCGTGTCCCCCCAGAACCATCAGTCCTATTGTTTTCTCCTCCAGACTGTTCATTCAACCGATGTTATCTAGATAGACTTAGGCATACATTTTTTTTTTTTTGGTGGCATCACTGCCCTGGTGGGAGTAGCAAGCCCAGCCTTGCTGCTGGAATTTAACTGTCAACCCTGTGGGCTGCAGTCCCGCAAACTACCACTAAGCCACCAGGGCTCAGCCTTAGGCATACATTTTTAAAGAAACCATTGAACAGTGATTTAGTAGTTTTTAGATGACAGTGGCTATGCTCAAAGATATACTTCTGTATTTCATTTGAATATGATTTAATTTCTCCCTGTAATAAATTTATTAAAATAGGTGTTGTGTTAGTCTGGGTAGACTAGAGAAACAAATTCATAAGCACGCATAGGCGCATAAGAAAGAGTTTTGTATACAAGAGCAATTGGACATTAAGAAAACATCCCAACCCGGTCCAGTCCAAGATCATAAACCTGATTGAGCCCATCTGTCTGATACCAGGATGCAGGGTGATCAGGGTAGAACGCCTTTGGATCCAGTGGTGTTGTAAACATCTTAGTGCTGGCAGGGCTCTCCAAGTGGATCCTCTGGTTTCAGAGGTCTGTTTGCATCCATGTGGCTTTTCCGGCTCAGGGCACTAGAGTAACTCCATGTGGCTTCTCCTCAGGGATGTCTCCCAGGAAGTCAGTCTTGTCAGCAGTAGAGTCTCCAAGTGAGTGTTGTTAATTCAATGTCTCCAAGGACACGAACCAACAGGGACAGTATCTCCACCTCCAAAAATGAATGACCACAGTTCCCAGAATCCTCAGAAGGTCATGCCCACAGATGTCTCACTGGCTCTCTCCAGATTGACAGGCTAGACTCCACCCCTCCACTCTTACTCCTCAAATTGACACCAGATTAGTTGACTGCCACAGGTGTAGTCTTGAAAAGATAGCTTATAGTTTTACATCTGGCACGAGGGTTAAGAAATGGATTTCCAGGCTGAGCCCCGGTGGCGTAGTGGTTGTGTGCGGGACTGCGGCCCACTGGGATGGAGATTCGATTCCAGCTCCACGGAGCAAAGGCTGGGCTTCCTACTCCCACCACCTGAGGGCAGTGATGCCCAAAAAACAAACAAACAAACAAACAAGAAATGGATTTCCATGATATCCTAGCCACAAATCTGAGAAATGCAAACAGTTTAAAAATGATGTATAAACATTATGTGCACTATTGTTTTTAAGAGAAAACCTTTTCTGGATAGAAATGTCTAGCAGCAATGGCTGAAATCAACTTACCGCATCCACATAGCCTCCCAGATGCGGTGTTAGGAGCAGAGCGCAGTGGCTGACCCAGTTTTAGCTCATGTCACACCAGGGGGTCTGAGATCTGCGCTCCAGAGCCTGTTTCCTTCCCAGAGGCTGGCTGATTTTCGAAGCTGATTGCCAGACCTTTCTTGGAAGATGCCTCTGGGTAGACTCCAGCCTTTAAACTCTTGGTAGCCCCCAGTGCGTACACCACATGCTCTGCCCCTGGACTTCCAGAACCTCCCAGCTGAGTCCATCAAAGTCCTGACAAGGAGTGGAAAGAGACAGCCAACAGGTAAAGATAGAGCACCAGGTAAAGAGCCATCCGAGAGGCACTATGCAAACTCAGGGAAAGAAGGGAAGATGGTCAGCCTTTAAATTGAGAGGGGAACCTTAAGAGAGAGCTGAGGAAGGAAAGGGAATTCAAGAATCAGAATCAGCTTGTGCAAGAAAAGAAGGATCTTACGCTGTTATATACTCTTCACGATGATTTGATTAGGGAGAAAGAAGTGGCCCAAGATGCAGCTGGAAATGTGGTGGTTAAGTTCGACCTCTAAAGGCTTTATAAACCACAGTAAGGAGTTTGACATCAATCTTTCAGTTAAAACCTCCATAACCCACTACCATAACCCACTACTGTGAACCCACAGTAATGCTATAGGACAGAATAAAGTCGCGCCACAGGGTATCTGAGAGTATCAACTATTACCGGACCAGGCTTCGTCCTCTCTTACAGGCTGATGAATTTGAACCGCTGACCTTGCGGCTCACAGTTTAACACTTACCCCACAGCACCACCAAGACCAACCTATAGACAAGGGTCCCAAGTTTGGATGTTCACACAAATCATTTGGGCATCTGGTGGACCTGTCCACACTGATCCAGTAAATGTGGATGGGACCTACCCACTTCCCCCCTCCCTGCCCCTCCCCCCCTCCTGCTTTAGGGGGTGTCCTGGCTGAGCTGCAGATCACATTTTAGAAAGCAAGTGGAAAATCAGTGTCTTCTGACCAGCCCGGTGTGCTGCTGCAGTATGACGCCTTGGGCTTTTTAAGAGGAAGGGCAATGAGGTGGGACCTGGGCCAATGGCAGCTAGGGCTGCTGACTTTGACCAGCCTCCAGAGTGTCCAGCAGGGGCTCTGCAAATCTTCATGCCAGTATGTCCTGGGATGTGAAAATGAGGGAAGCCATGCCAGCACTGGTCACTCCACCTGTATGATCCAAACCCTACTCCAGCCTGCAAGAAGTGTGCCAACCCATCGTCCCAGTGACTGGGAGCAGCTGACTGGACTGGCCGGTCTGTTGCCTGAAGCCATTTCCCTTCAAGCATTCAGCATGTGGAGGATGAAGTCTTGGCTCTGATCCATCTCTGCAGTGACCTTGATCCTTTTGGCCGGTCGAGTGGCTGGAGCAGTCCGCCTCTCCTAGAGTCTGAGTTCAGAGTCAGTTACACAGAGGCAGTAAGCAAGGAGTGGTGGGATTAAAAAAAGAAAGACCTTATTCTAGGTCTTTTGAGTCATGAAGAATTCTTTCAATGAGCTCCTCAGTGTTTTCACAAAATATGGCATGGATAATGGGCATGGCCATTTAATTTTTTTAATAGCCTACCATAAAACCAAACCTGTTGCTGGTGCATCCATTCTGATTCATAGCAGCTGGATAAGACAGCTGGATAAAACTTGCCCTGGGGGATTCCAAGGCTGTAATTTTGGGAGCAGACTGTCACATCATTCTCTTGGGGAATGCCTATGGGGCTTGAAACACCAACCTTTTAGGTTGGTGGCTGTGGTGGTATGATAAAATAATGAAGGGGTAGAGGCTAGTCTGCTAATTGGATGACAGCTTGATGGTCCCTCCTTGTGGGGATGGACTTCTCATTATGATGACAACTTCCTCTCTTGATGCTGGCATCAGGAGTGGCCGGCTTCTCTCTCTCTCTCTCTCTCTCTCTCTGCTACACATTCCTAGATGCTTCCACCACCACTGAATCCACAACTTTCCACCCACGGGCCTGGGATCTTCCTGCATTTGGCATCATTGCATGTGTTGCATGATTCTGAAGAGGACTTTATGGACTAGTATAGGGCATATGAGCTAAGAACTTGATCTGGGCTGACCTGGAATATTTTCCCAATATATAATCGCTCTTGGATATAAAGTTCTGTCTTATACCTATGTGTGTTGCTGAATTTCTCTAGTCTGCCCAGACTAACACACTAGCTTTCCTTCCATTTAACCACTTCGCCATTCAAGTGTTGCAGATCCCCAGTAGGAAACTGATGACTGTCAAATATAACAAAGAGTGAATTTCTGCTCACGCCTTTGTTTTTGGTGTATCATTGTATGTGTGTGAACATATTTATCGGACCATAAGATGCACCTGACCATAAGACACACCCAGTTTTTAGAGCAGGAAAATAAAAAAATTATTCTGAACCAAATAGTATCAGTAGACTAAAATGTTCTGGAGTACCACACCTTTGGACCATAAAAGGCACCCCCATTTCCGTCCGCCGCCCCCCCCGCCACTTTTTTGGGGAAAAAAGTGCATCTTATGGTCCAAAAAATATAGTACAGTTACATTTGTTGCCTCTGGAGAGGGGAATTGGAAAAAAATGGAACCACAGGTAGGAAGATCCTGCCTCGAGCTTCCTTTTTGCCTGGTTGAGAATGTTTCTCTGTGTGAGGCTCGTCTTCAACCCGGGGAAGGAAAGAGCTGAGAAGGGACACTTGCGGGCGAATACTACTTTCGTATCCTGGGTTCCTCCACAGGCACCTAGGATGGAAACCATTTAACCCTCAACTGGGCAGTTTTACTGTCTTGTTTCTGTTTTTTCATAAATAGTTCTCTTGCTGATGTCAGACATGTAAAGTGCTGGGTGGAATTCAGAAGCACAGGGTATTAACGGGGGGCTTCCTGATTCATTTGCCACCCTCACAAATAAAGGGGGGTTCCTTGTATACAACTACCCTCACACCAGTAAGACGGCCTGTACGCACCCATCTGTTCGGAGTGTGGGCATATTTCCCCCACATTCCTTGCCTCAGTGTGTCACCAGCCCCCGGTCACTCACACTTGTTTCAGTGATGGTCGATTTAGTATTTACAGCTGACATTGTGCACAGTGAGGACGAGGGACTGGTCTTTACGCCGAGTACTGGTAAGCACAGGTGCCTAGAAGGCCAGGGTGTGTAACATGTGCCACTGTTCCGATGGATCTTGAATACTTTGGTGGGCTCCATGTAATGTCATCCAGAGCAAAGCAGACGTGGTAACCATCCTTTCCCCGGCTTTCTTTGTTCTCTTTCCTATTCGAATAGCTTTTAGTACTTTAGTTTTCCCCGAGCACAAGATTTGGGTAGAGGGACTTCCCATTTTCCCTTTTTGTTTCTGTTTAATCATATTGGAAAGTACTTGAGCTCTGGACTGTCCCTCTCTGTCCAGCAGCTAGGCAGGCACTGCACCTTGTGCAGTCGCCTCATCCTTCCTTCCTGAGGTCTTTCTCTTCCCAGGCATCTTAAGAGTCCATTTCATTGGTGTTTGCTCAGCCTGACACCGCTTATGGCAGACGTTGGCCTGCAGATCAGTCAGTCGTTTTTGGGTTTTTTTTTGCCTTCTTTGAACATTCATGAGCCTCTCGATTTACCTTCTTTCTCCCATGGTAATCCAAATGATGCCCAGAGTGCTTATGGTATAACTCGGTGTGTACTTTGTGGCGCAGCGCGGTCAGCAAAGCCACTGGACCCAGTCTTCGACTCCACGCAGCCAGCAATAGGAAAAGTCTTGAAATCTTTAGGTTTCCTGAAGCTTAAATGCAGGTTTCTTTATTTCCTCAGCTGACAACTTCCGCCCTCTCATCCAGCAACGCCACCAGCTGTCATCAAGATGGCGTGACTCACAGACCCCGGATGAGGGAAGCACCATGCAAGGGAGAGGCAACACCACACAATAACAGGGAACTGGAGGGTCAGGCGTTTGCTTTCAATACAACCATTTTCATTCATGCCCCACCTCCCCTCTCCTCCCAACTACAATATTACAGACCTCTGGGCAAAAGCACACTGCAGATATATGCAGAAGAGACTATTAACATTAAATGGATACGTTCCATTAAGTTATTATACATTCATAAACATCATAGGAATATTGTGTTCTCCGTAACACTGTATTAAACATTCAACTGTTATAACGCAGTTTGTAATCTGCAATGACAAAAAAATCCGTTTTAGTAAATCAAAGTGCCTTATGTGCTCTATTCAGGAGCCTGGTGGTGAAGAAGTTATGTGTCAGGCTGCGCTCTGCATGGGTGGCAGTTCGAAAGCAGCAGCTTTCGAAGAATGAATGAATGAAAGAATGAATGAATGGAAGAATGAATGCGCTGTCTTCTCTGGAAAAGTTATGGCCACAGAAGCCCAGGGCGGGGGGAGGCGGTCACCAAGAGTCAGCAGGGACCCGATAGCAGTGGGTTTTGTTTTGTTTTGATGAGCTCAATTAGAAGTAGTGGAAAGGAGAAATTTTGCTGAAATAAGCTCGTTTGGGCTTTATCATTCTGTCAAACCTTTCCTATCTCCAACCTCATGTTACACTTTTAAAAAAGAGTGAAGCAGTTTCTTGAAACTCTTTTGTCCATTTACATATCAATAGGTGTCACATTTAGAAATACTGTCTTTTTAGGTTTCATCTAGGAAGGATGTTTTCAATACACGATATATTTTCAATAGCTAACAGTGAGCAACCCACTCCCCCCGCCCTCCAAAAAGCCACTTCCTTCTCCAGTGTTGGATCTAGCTTGGCTCAGCAAAGGGTAAGGTAGAAAGCCAAGGGCCACGAGCCGCTAGCTTCATTTTGCTGAATCTGTGCTACCTGTTCCTATTGAACCACTTAGGAAAAATAACTTTGCTGGAAACTCAATTGTCCCTTTAAGATCTTCTGACCATTATTTATGAAACACTGCATCATTAGCCTGAAGTCATTGCGTTGGAAGGGGCCTTTATTTACTATGAAAACAAAAAATGTCTAGGGCAGAGTAGACCTACCTGTGGGAGTTGCATAATCTCCTGTCACCTTGAACGGAGGGTGGAGTCTAGCCTGTCAAGGAGGTCACGAGGCCTCTGTATGGGCATGGCCTTTTGAGGACTATGGGAACTACGGTCTTCCTCTCTAGAGGCAGGACACACACTCTGCTCCAGCCTCTGGACAAGCCTGCTGGAGTTTCGCTGATGGCAGCCAGAGCCCTGGGGATTCTTCTACCGCCACTGGGCCCACAGGACTTTCCACTCGCTGACCTGTGATCTTCCTGCATGCCCCATCATTGCATGTGGCTGCCTAATTTCTGTGGAAGAACTTATTGACTAGTATTGGGCATATGAGCTAGTATCGGACTTACTGGCTAATACCGGATTGATGGACTTGATCTGAATAGTGTGGGATTTTTGCTTACTATGTCATTGCTCTTTGATTTAAAGTTCTTCCTACATATATGAATCTTCCTGGATTTATTTCTCTAGTCTACCCGGACCGACACTGCCCCATAGGTTTCCAAGGTTATAATCTTGACAGAAGCTTCATCTGAAGTGTTCAAATTACTCTTAAGGTTCATAGTTGGGCATTTTACCCACTGCATTACCAGGAATCCTTCCAGACCACATCCCCAAAAGGTGAAACCTTTGGTGTGTATTTAATCTTAGATGGTAGTCTTTGTTCCCATTGTTTTTGAAACAACCACACTGCTGATAATGACAGTGAGGATGCTGGCCATCATGATGATGCAGGACCAGGCAACGTTCTGTTCTCTTCCACATAAAGATGACATGAACTGGGAGTCGGCACCGTGGCAGCGATCCTATTGCTTTCCAGGATAGTTCCAATGGTTATGCCCACTTACCTTTTCTTGAGCTATGTCTTCTCCGACTCAGTCACATGCAGTACACGTTTCATCTCTCTAGAGTTTGATTTGGGACAATCATTATTTTAGATTTTTGAGCTTATGAAATACAGGATGACTGCTTTTATGTCTTTCTCCAAATTCTCGGTTATTTCTAGTCAGATGCCACCCAGTGCTTCAGAAGACAGGCTTGGCAATCTACTAGCAAAAGGCTATGGTCTCAGGGATGTGGACAGGTTTGTTATCCTGCAGAGTGCACTGGAAAGTGGATTATTACAGATGGTTTGGCTTAAAATTTCATATTTTACCATTTGATATTTTTTACCCATTTAAAATTTGTTCTAGTTTTTAACATTTTCTGCTTTCTTTTTTGAGAATTGTTTCACTATATATGCTATTTTTTCTCTCTGCATGTAATCTAGGATAGGTATATCTATAGAGATAGTTAACTGGATTAATGGTTTCTTGGGGATATGACAGAAGTTGAGTGGACATCAGAACTGGGAACAATGAGTACAAGAAAGAGAATGTTCTAACATACACTGTAGTGATGGCTGTACTACTCTTAATATGATTGATCTATTAAATTATATATGTGAGTCATATGCCAATGAAACTGTTTTTAGAAAAGGTCATGATCAATGAAAAATGGAATGTTATTCCACTTTGAAATACAAGGGGTGGTTATGACTCGACAGCCAGTGATTTAGATTTTGAATTTTTCTTTTGCTACTGACTGAATTCTTCTCATCATTTTGGGTATTTTTCTACTTGTTATGATTGACTTTTTTTTTTTTTTTAATGACTTTACCTTGTTGGTCCTGAATAATTTTACCTTGTTGAGTTCTGGATTTTTTTTTTTATTTCTATAAAAAGTCTTGATCAGGAACAGAGAACAATGACACACAATTATGCCCGCCCTCCCCACCCCCATGGGAACAAACGATAACATAGACAAAGGGAGACAGCAGGTGGCACAAGATATGAAATTAACAAATTATGATTTATCAGGGGGTGGGGAGGGAGGGAGGGAGAGGAACTGATAAGAAGGGCTCAAACATAGTTTGCAAATGATGAAGACAACATATATACAAATATTCTTGATACAACCGGTGTATGGAATGTTGTAAGAACCCCCAATAAAATGATTTAATTAAAAAAAATCTTGATCTTTATTCTGGGTTATAATAATTTGCACAGCTACCTCCTAACTTCCTCTTGGAGTCCCTGGTTGGTGAAGCAATTAATACCCTCAGCTGCTAACCAAAAGATTAGTAGTTCAAATCCCACTAGAGGCAGTGTAGAAGAAAAATTTGGTGATCTACTTTGAAAATCATTGAACACCCATTACAGCAGCTTTGCTATGACACACGGCAATGAATACAGAATCAGAAAGTGTGCATGTCTTGCTTACAAATTCTCAGTGGTTCTTTCCTTCAGATCACATTTTGAAGACTATTGTTTTAAGTATTATTTTATCAAAGAGAAATTTTCTGAATTAATCCTCCAAGCATACAATGAGCATTCCTTCAAATAGTACAAATAAAGCCCTGAACTTAGCAGAATTAGTTTCCTACACATGTTGTCAACAAGGGAGTATCACTTTCCGTGAATCCAGAATGAATATTTACTACTGACAGCAGTGGAGATGGGGAAATAGGTATATCCACATAGGAGTATATATACACATATTTTGTGAATAATGTGATACAATGGTAAATTAGAAATAATCTAAATGCCCCCTAGTGTAACATTAAAATAAGCACCAACAGTATAAAAGTTATCGCCTGAAAAACTGTCTTGTTTGAATGAGGGGGAATCAGAGTTCATTGTAAAAACCTAGTCTTTTTACTCCATTTCCCCACAATTTTTTTGATGCCATCATCTATGCCTGTGCTTTAACTATTGGATACTTATCTACAGTATGTTCTGCAGCAAAGAGTTTGTGGATATTCTAAAGTGCAACCAGTTGCTCACACGCAAATGGCAGAGTGTACATCCATTAAAATTCTATCAAGTTACCTTGATATGTTATACAATTTATAAAATTGATGATTTCAGTAATTATTTTACTACACTCATTAAAGATTTTATAAAGCTCTATCAAACTCATTGACTAGCCAGTGAGAGTTAAGAGAAAGGAAAATTGGCTTTGAGTCCAATTTCTTAATGTATCTTTTAGTTTCACTTAAGTTTTCTCCAGTGAATTCTGTGTGCCTTTCATGTTCCCATATACACTTAAAATTTTCATTTTCATCTTGAAATATAAACTCACGATTACAAGACTACTGGATGGTCCCCTGTACCCATCCCACACCTTCTCTAACGATGACATCTTACCACAAAAAATGCATTATCAATTACAAAAATGCCGTATATTTTCAATGGCCGCCTTAGTTTAAGGCAACCTTAGTTTAAGCTATACGAGCGTTATAAAGACCTGGAAAGCTTGTGGAAAGGGGCAAGGGGGTGAACAACACTCTTTGCAACATAAAGAGAAGATCTTCATCCCTAAATTTTGAGTTTTTACATTTAAGATTTGTAAGGTGAACTACAGCAGCAGTGATGCTTTGGAAGAACTGGTCAAGACCATTAAATATGTCATAGACTGCCAGATGAACAAATAAACCTGCCTGTGAAGAAGTACCACCAGTGGTTCCTTAGAAGAGAGGATGGGAGATTTTTTTTTCATGTACTCTGTACATAGTATCAGGAGGGATCAGTTCCTGAAGGAGGTCATGATGCTTGGGGGAGCGACAAAAAAAGAGGGAGACCTGTTAGTGAGATGGATTGACACAGTGGCTACAACAATGAGTTCAAATCTGGTCACCACTGGGAGGATGGCACAGGACCCCCGTTCTCCTGTGCCCTCCCTGGTCACCAGGAGCTGGAACCAATGAGACAGCACTTAATGAGATGATCCCCATCGCTAGAGCAAGATAACTCTAAAGAACTCACGTAGCCCCCTGTGAGGTTTGAGGTTTTCTGGTCTGACTGCTTGGAACAGGCACTGTCTTGAAACCTGGTCATATTCTGGCTAATTTTCCCTCTCCTCTTTCAGAAGGACACTCCCTCACCATCCCTCCAATTTCACATACACAGAGTACTCACAAAAGAGCCCCTTGCACATATCTTTATTTATGCCTCTTGCCCGCCCGATGAGCTTTGGCCACCTTTGTCTCCTGGAACCTTCAGCTTCATCTTCTAGATTTGGGTTTCTTCCCTGGATGGCAGTCTGGAAAGTCCCCCAAGGCAGTAAGTTGTGGCAATTGTAAACTGCCTCTCAGGATTCACTATCCTACATGACATGATGTCTGGTTCCTTTATACTTACTGCTTCTATTTGTGCAAGCATTTATTTTCTTCAGGTAGGAATGTAAGTAAGCATAATTCCTCTTACATCATCTTGGTTAGACGTTAAAGTCTTAGAATTTTTAAAACAAAGTTCTGACAGTATGTCAATTCAATTTTTTGAATGGTCTTTAAAATGTGGTTTAAAGTTTAAAATGTTTTTAATGTTATTATTATAGTTAACAAAGTTAATGATAACTTTTTAATATCAATATCCAAGTACCACAGACTGCTAAAAAGACAAAAATATGTGTCTTGGAAGAAGTATGACCAGAGTGCTCTTTAAAGGTAATATAGTGAAAGCAGGTCAGGGGTCAACTGTGGAACAGGCCATCAACTGCTCACATATAGTTCAGCTTGAAGTTGAAGAAAAATGATAATAAATCTACACACACAAAAATACAACCAGATTTGATGCACTGACCACAAATGACAAACTATATCATACATACAACACATAATGGAAGCAAAGGTCATTATAAAGACAAGAAAGTAGCTGAAGCAAATTGATGAGATGAAGTGAAACAGTTGAACAGAATATTTCAAAGGGCAGGTCGAAAAGATAAAGTAGAATATTATAATGAACTAGGCAACGACTAGGTGTTAGAAAATAAAAAAGAACACAGCATATCTCAAACTTAAAAAATTAAAGAAAAGAAATTAAGCGCTGAGTAACAATACTAAGGGATTCTGTGGAAAATACTGAATGATGCATCAAAAGAAGGTAGAATAAAAACAGCACTCATTGTATCAGAAGAAAATGGCTGTTGTGCAACTCATTGTTGTGGCTGCTGTTGAAGAATCAATAGTATTGAGGAAAAGTTCAAGCTGTATCGAAGTTCAAGCTCCTTGAGTGGACAAAATTTATCAATTGAAATGGTTCAACACGTTGAAGAAGCACTAAAAGCATTCACTCATCTATATGAAGAAATCTGGAAGATAATTAAACATGGCTAATCTTTTTGAGGAGATCGCTATTTGTGCCCATTCCAAAGAAAGGTGCCTCAACTGAGTATAGAAATTAATAAACAATATAATTAAATGACACAAGTCAACTTTTTCTGAACATAGAGTGAAAATCTTCATTTTTTCCTACCCCAAGTCTCTGAATCTCCCACCAAACGATTGGACTGGACTATGCAAATAGGGTGTAATATTAATAAAGGGCACTGACTAGCTTTTGTTACTACTCCTTCGCTATAAAGATGAGTCATCTTTGAAGCAGCAACAGAGAGGAAAACCCCAAGCTTTTGGAAGAACACATTCCAGATTTCTGATTGAAGTGGGGGGAGCCTGAGGTGAGAGATCACACTGACCATTGCATGGAGACTATGGGACTGTGAGGTGAAAGCCAAGGGAACAACCTCATGGCTGAGAGGCTGAGGATCAGAGACAGACCTGGTTGCTAGCTGAGGAGAAGGTGAGGCTGAAGAACATTGACTTGTGGCAAACTATTAACTTCCCGACTAAGCCTCCACAATTGTATTATCTGTGAGTTCGCTATGGCCACTGCAACAAATTGTTGAACCTGATAAAGAAGTGGTTCCTCCTATGGGAGGAACGGTTGGCATCAGAGTGGGTAAAGAAGGCTAGAATGAAGGTATGTCTGATCCCTACCGCTTGGGGAAGCCAGAGGAAGTTAGAAACATAGTCCTAAGTCATTTACTGCAGAGATTTCAAAAATAGTAGCAGCAGTGACTCATAGGCAACTGCCAGAAAATTCAGGCTGAATTCAGGAAAGGACTTAGAACAGGGCCCGAGGGATATCACTGCTGATATTAGACAGATCTTGGCTAACAGCAGAGAATACCAGAAAAACGTGTATGAGCTACGTGGAAAGGTATTCACCTGTGTGGTCTACAACAAACTATGTACGGACCATAACATTGCTAAGAATTATAGCAAACAATGGCTAACCTTGAGAAGAAAAATAATTTCAGAACTCTTCATTGTGCTTATAGGGGACAATAGCAAGAGTCACTGGAAAAGAAGGGAATCTTGGATGGTTTAAAAATCAGGAAAGGAGGGCTGAGCCCCGGTGGC
>PVJH01033323.1:0-21600 GCA_004026705.1 Nesogale talazaci
CCTGGTGACAAAATGGTCACGCTCTTGGCTGCACACTCAAAGGTCAAGGGGTCCAGCCCATCAGTGGCTTGGTGGGAGAAAAGACCTGGCTCCCACAAAGCTTACAACCTAGGAAATCCCGAGGCACTTCTGCTCTGCCCTAGGGGGCTGCTGTCAGTTAGAATTGACCCCGCAGCTCTGCACTGGACCTTGTGAGGAACTGCCCTACTGCTGTCCACAGCAGCTGTGCCATTTTACCATCCGCCCGCAGGGGACGGGGTGTCCACTGCTGCACTCTCAACGACACCTGTTGTTTTCAGGGTTTCTTTTTTTGTCAGAGCCATCATAGTGGGTATGGTGTTACTTTGAGGATAGACTTTTTCTTTCCTCCCAGCTGGCTTTGAAAAAAGCCCGTAGTTCAGGTTTTAAACTGAAACAAATGAAAGAAACCCTTTGGGATGGGGGGAGATTTTGTTTTCATGGTACCTTTTGTACTGTTCCAAAATCCAAACCTGCGACTTAAAGATGAAAGCATCAATGCCTTGGATAAAAAAAAAGACTTATTTCTTAGTTGTTCTTTCATGGGAAGCTGTTCTCTGTGGGGAAGACACAGGCCTTGGCCCCTGGTTGCTGGTCGGCGGCACATCCCCGCTGATGGTGGGGATTCCAGCCGGAGCTTTGGGACGTAATCAGATTACTCCCTGTGCAGCTGCTCAGACTCCGCTAACTCTGGGGTCACCTGGTCTGGGCTCCCTCAGGGCAGAGTGACCGGGCAGTGCAGCTGACCCTCCTGCCCCAAGGAGACCCGCTCCCCCTCCACTTCCGAGCTGATCAGTATTGAAAAAGAAGCTTCGCTTGCAAACAGCCCCTCCTCGATGCCTTCTTCTCATCTGCTGAGTTTCTGGTGCTCGTCCCCCCTGCCGCTTCCCTGCGTGTCTCATGGGTCTTTCTCATTCGACTGTGTCTCCCACATTTGACGACAGGAGTCTTGGGTGGTGCCGATGGTTCAGTGCTCAACTGCCCACGGAAGGCGGGTAGTTTGATGAAGAAAGGTCTTGGGCCCGCAGACCTATGGAGCGCAGTGCTACTCTGCACACGCGGGGGCCCCACAAGTCTCATCGACTGCCAGCAGCTCTTCTGTTTCCCAGTTTTTCATTATAAGCTTGGTAGGGTCCAGGCGTTTCTTCTCCTTGAGTTGATGGCAAATTGCTGGGGTATTTTGTCATTTGGTCACATCAGCCAGTAAAACTTCCTACGATGCCAAAGTACTTAAGGCTAGGAGAAGGAAAAAAACCACCAGAGAAATGATTTCCGCAGAGTTTGACGTGGGGGACTTTGCAGATGTGGTTGCGGTGAGGGGCCGGGGGTTGACATCGACTCACAGCAGCTCCGTGGACAGCAGAACGAGGCACCGCCCCGTCCTCAATCCCTAAGTTGCAGCCACGGTGTGGAGCCACTTGTGGAGCGTCTTCTTTTTGGCCGCCCCACAACTCCACTAAGTATGAGGTCCCCCTTTTCCAGGGACGTGTCGCTCCTGACAGCATGAAGGCTCCCCATCCTCACTTCTAAGGAGCATTCTGGCTGTACTTCTTTTTTCTTTTTTCTGGAGGGGGGGCATCACTGCCTCTGGTGGTCGTGG
Source organism: Nesogale talazaci (assembly GCA_004026705.1). Taxonomy (NCBI): domain Eukaryota; kingdom Metazoa; phylum Chordata; class Mammalia; order Afrosoricida; family Tenrecidae; genus Nesogale; species Nesogale talazaci. Next base: position 1,619 of record PVJH01033323.1, read on the forward strand.
GCGCTACCCAGCGCTGCTCCTGAGAGCGGCCGGATTTGAACCACCAAGCCCGCGGGCCACAGTCCCACACTCAACCACTCATGCCACCGGGGCTCAGCCCGGCTGTACGTCTTTCCAGACCAAAAAAATGGTTGTTCTTTGGGTAGTCCACGGTACTTTTAAAATGTGCCGCTGCTAGTCACTAGGTCTTCGGCGGCTAGTTCCTCAGAAGTGGGCTGCCTATTCCTTCTCCCTCGTCTGCTCTTAGTCTGGAAGCTTCACTACCCTGGAGGACCCTGCTGCTTTCTAAATGGAGCCGCAGACTTCCAGCATCATGGCTAATACAGGCCACCACAGCATGCTGAGGGGGTGCTTTGCAGACAAAGATAGTCAAAGTTAGTTTTTTTTTTTACTGTTTCTTTTCTTTGCCCCAGAGCTTATTTCTTTTTTAAAAATCGTTTTATTGGGGGTTCACACACTGTTTAAATCTTTTTTTCAAATTAAAAATCATTTTATTGGGGACTCGTACATAATTTTTCACAATACATATACTGTGCCAAGCAGCTTTCCATGTCTGCTGCTGTTATCATTCTCCAAATACAGAGTTTATTTCTAAAGAAGGATTTTAATTTCGGAATTATGTTTGAGCTAAGGCTAAAAAGGAGGGTAACTACTTTCTTTTTTTGGTGGGGCATCACTGCTCTCCGGTGATGGGAGTAGGGGGCCCAGCCCCACTGCTGGAATTGAACCTCCATCCCAGTGGGCCGCAGTCCTGCGCATAACTACTACGCCACCAGGGCTCAGCCCATAATTTTTTAATTTTATTTACTTATTTATTTTTGAAGGCATCACTGCTCTCTGGTGGTTGTGGGAGCTAACCAGCACTGCTCCTGAGAGCCGCCGCTGCATTTGAACCACCAGGTCCACGGGCTGCAGTCCTGCACTCAACCACTTACGCCACCGGGGCTCAGCCCAACTTTGGCAATTTAAAACAGTTGTGTGAAAAGAAACTTTTTTGGTAAATTAAATGATTCAGAATATTTTTATGGCAATCTGCTAGGAAAGTCATCTTTCATAAAGTTCAAAATCCTACTTGGAGAGTTGTATGGTGAAATTTTTTTTTTTTTAAGATTTTTTTTTTTTGGGGGGGCATCACTGCTCTCCGGTGGTGGGAGTAGGGGGCCCAGCCCCACTGCTGGAATTGAACCTCCGTCCCAGTGGGCCGTAGTCCTGCGCACAACCACTACGCCACCGGGGCTCAGCCCCTGTATGGTGAGTTTTTGTTCCCTGGGCTATCCTACAGCGGGGCATACTCTGTATGAGCAATTCAGGTAAGAATTCAAGTCATGGTAGGTGGCAACTTCTAAAGCTTAGTGCCATCAAAAGGAATCCCACTGCAGACACTGAGTCCTTAAGTACCTGGGATTTACCTTGCTATAACATGACAGCGCTGGCTCTTTCCCTACCACACAAGACTTGGGTGTCTTTGAATTCGTCTGTCATTTTCATAACATGACATTCTTCTATTTTTTTTAAAACCAAAGTACCAGAAATATCTCATCAAGAGCATCCTGAAATAAGCATACAGCTTTGATCATGCCTCAAGCCAGGGCCCAGCCTGCACCTTCTGGGTCGGGAACCACATCCCGGCAGGGCTAACTCTGGACAAATTAGTAGGTGCTGGGCGACGCTGTCAATTAGTTCCTGGCCCGTTATTTTCCTCTGTCGCTGCGGGAAGCCCAGGGGAGGGCTGCGGCCTCTGCTTGCGACTTGTAACAACAGCAGAGGCCGGGAAGTCCCTCCTCTGCCTAACTTGACTCTTTGCTCCTCCCCTAGATACGGGGGCCAAGTGGGGCCCCAGCTGCAAACAGGATGTGTCCCTCGCTGTTCCGGGACTCCTGGCTGGTCCCACGGAAACGCTGTCAGAGGGAGGCACAGCAGGACAAGCAATTCAGGAGCCTTGTCGGTTCTGACAGGGAAGTTGCTGGAGTCCTTCCATCCTTTTGTTTCTTTTGCTCAGTTTCTCACGTCTTTCTTTCTTTCTCTTTTAAATACACAACAGCTGAGCCCCACTGTAAATAAGCCAGTTAACAGGCAGCTGGTCCATCCTCTCTTTTGCTTGGTCCTTCACTAAGTGAACTCCCAGGGATTTAGGCAGCACGCGCTATCTGGACAAAACGGCAGCTCACAGTTACGGGCCACGTCCCTGTTTGATGATCACAAAGCGCTAGCATTGCAGGACCCTGGAGGAAGGGGACTCGGAGACTCACTGTACGATGTCTGCAATTTCTTGTGAGTCTAAAGCGATCGCCAAATAAAGTTTAAAACATTTTTCAAAATTGGCAAAGCATTCACATGTTGCCACACCAAACTCCCTGCCACGGGGTCGATGCAGGCTCCCGGCGCCCTCTCTGGCAGGGTGCCGCTGGCGGCTGGTCTCAAACCACCGGCCTTGCGGATCGCAACCCGATGGCAACCGCCAGGGGCGCTAGCCCTGAATGCTGTTAGGTGCCTCGGAGTTGCTGTCCCCACACACTGACCCCGTGTGACGGAAGAGAACCACCTCGCAGGACTGTCCCCAGGCGGCAGTCTTTATGGAAGCAGAAGGCCGGGTGGCTCGTCCTCGCTCAGCCAACCTATCCCTCAGCAGCGGACACTGAGCTAGGGCACTGCCAGAGCTTCTGACAAACAGGAGCGATTGACAGGGATGCTGGACAGCCCGGACGATGGCTTTTACGCGACTTAAATGTCAAATCTGTGAAGAAAAATGGCTCTCTCACGTTACTTCTTCTTCTTTTTTTTTTAGTGGGCATCACTGCCCTGATGGGAGTGGGAGGCCCAGCCTTTCTCCTCGAGAGCTGTTGCTGCATTTGAACCGCCAAACCAGTGGGCCGCAGTCCCGCACTCAACCACTGCGCCACCAGGGCTCAGCCCTCACGTTACTTCTTATAAGACACTCCAACTATCCCAAGCACTAGATATAAAGAAAACACAGATCAGCCTTTGTGACCTAAGGAAGGTCTTTTTAAGCAGAAAAGCCAGAGAGAGCTGAAGGCATAGGTGAATCCACAGAGAGAAGTCACCCCGGCCCCCCTCCTTCCCGGCGTTTCCAGGGGGAAAAGAGGACTAGGTTTAGGGACGGAGCCCCATTAAGTCATCTTTGACTCCCAGAAGCCCCGGTGACAGAGCTGAAGTGCCCCGCAGGGCTCCCGTACAGCTCTATGGGTTCAGACCCCCTCATCGTTCTCTGCCATCAGCTGGTGGGTTCAAACCGCGGGCTTACAGGTTTCCGGCCCAAAGCTTAGTGCCCCATGCCACCAGGGATCCTTACAGAGATCAAAGGATCCTAATTTATCGGAATTATGCACTCAAGTATTTCACTTGTGTAATTCAATTTATCTTAAAAGCATCTCAGAATGTAGAAACTTAGAAGACCTTCTGTACATTAAAGTCATCCTGAAACTAAGTCAAATGAAAAACTAGAAAAATATATTATGATAAGCACAGGAGCAAGGTCTTTACTGTATAAGGAACACTCAGAGAAGGATAAACACCAAAGCGAGAGAGGGAGGGAGGGGGAGAAAGAGAGGGAGAGAAAGAGAAAGGTAAAACTTGGGGGAAATACAAATTGTCATCTGTCAAACTGGCAGGGGGTGTGGCAGGAGCGCTGGTCTCTTGGGAGGGAGGGTTAGCTGCAGGGCTGCCCCCTGGGGGAATCATCAGGTTTCAGCAAGGGCAGGAAGGCTCTGTGGGGAGGCCTAGGGAGGAGGGGGCTGGGTTTACAATGGAAAAGGCTTTCTGACTGGGCAGGGGTGTGAGGAGAGGGTGGGTAAATCCAGGGGTGAGAATCAGCAGGCACTGCACTTGGGGAGGAGCAGAAAGTTCACAGGAGCGAGGGGAGGGCTCGGTGTCATTTCTGGTCCCAAGGATTCCAAGTCTGGCAAAACCAGCCCAGTGGCAGCGCTCCTGAGGGCTTTGTCTCTCGGGAGGGCTGGCTGCTCTTCATGAGCTCTCCTGGCCTCTGCGGCCGGCACCATGTCTGGAGATGTCTTCCTCCGAAGGGCACACTCTTCTCCATGGCACAGCTGGACTTCTGCAAGAACTTGCTAACTGAATTCCCTCCCTCGGGCCTCTCTCCACTGTAATCCAGGCGGACAGACTCAACCTTCCTCAGATAGCATTTGGATCCTGTCACCTCGTCTTGAAAACCTTTCGGTATCAGATCAAGTCGAGACACCTATGCCCAACATCCTCAACTCTGCACGGTGGCAGCAGGTCTTCGAAAGCACATCTGCTCCTGCCACAGTGACCTGTCCATTGATCGTGATGATACTTATTGGTCCCGTTGGGCAGGATTTTGCTTTCTTTATGCTGAGGTGTAATTCATACTGTGGTCTTGGATCTTTATCAGTAAGTGCCTCAAGTTTCAGCGAGCAAGGTTGTGCCACCTGCGCACAGCAGGTTGGTCACCAGCAGTCCTCGCAGTTCTTCACAGAGTTCAGCTTCTCGGAGCCTGTGCTCAGTATACAGACTGATACGTACAATGGAAATAAGTAACTGATGCCGACCTTTCCTGATCTTAAACCTCGATGCATTATCGCTGGTTCTGTTTGAGCCACTGTCTCTTGGTCTACGTACAAGTTGGCGTGAACACAATTCAGTGTTCTGGAATTCCAATTTTTCACATTACTCAAAATTTGTCATGACCCAGAGACAAATGTCTTTTCAGCACCACCAGTTTTTAAATGATTGAATAGTGAGCAATTCTTTTTGGTACAGTGACTCTGAGTATTCAATCTTTTGAGTCTTCCTGGGTCACGCACTAGCTTGCCCAGAGAACCCCTAGATAGTGAAACTTGAGGCTTTTTCCTTCAATTCTCTCCCCTTGAAAAGAGCATGTCTTTCAGCTTCCTAACTCCAGGTCTCGGCACATTTCAGATAGATACAGCATCATCTTTTTGAGTTGACCTTGTGTAATCTGCTCCTTTCTTTTGCTTCATCATTTCTTCCACTTGTCAGCAAGTCTCAGTGTCTCTTCTGACACCTATTTGGGTCTTTTCTTTTTCTCTCTCTTTTTCAAGTGAAGTGTTGGGCTGCTAACTGTAAGGCTGGCAGGTCAAACACACGCGCCACCCCATGGGCTCAGGCACAGGAGCACCTGGGAGGGATTTGTGGTGTTGTGCACAGGATCGCCATCGTGGGTTGAAGATGACTCACCTCACAACGACCACATTCCAATTTGTACTTTGGCTCTCCTGGACTTTTTATTTCCTTCAACTTCATAGGAGCCATTGGTGGTCTAGTCTACAGTTGGCTCCTGGTCTTATTCTGACTCGGTATTGAGCTTCTCCATCTCCTTTCCCCAAAGATATAGTCAGTTTGATTCCTGTGTAGTCTCTCTGATGAGGTCTTTTGTGAACAATTGGTACTTCTACTGCTGCGTGTCCAATGTATAGGTCATTGCCTCATACGGTTTCTAAGGCTGCAAATCCTTATGGAAACAGATTGTCACATCATTCCCCTATGGAATGGTTGGCAGATTCAATTCGCCGACTGTGATAGTTAAGGTTTATTGTACCATCCTGGCCAATGAACACTTGGAATTCATGGAAGGGCTGAGAGGTAAATGGCTTGGCAAGCTTTGCCTGTCTGATCTCTTGTTCTCTGATGGTCGGACCAGTGGGCGGCTGCCTTAGCTCGTTCTCTGCCTCAGCTGGCAAGGCCCACTTCCTGTGAGACATCCCTGAGAAGCCACGTGGAGCTACCCCCATGCAGCCCTGAGTATGGAGAAGCCCTGTGGAGACCCCTGCCAGCACTAAGATGCTCACACACACATTGATTTGGCTTTCCTCCTGCAGTTGGTGTCACTGTGTGTTTTTTGTGAATTTGAGGAGAACTTTGCAGATCAATGTAGAACACATGGGTTGATGTCAGACTTATGGGCTTGGACTGGACTGGTTTAGGATATTTAATGTATAATTAGGATACTTAATGTATAATTATCCTATAAAATGCTTATAAAATACAAGTGTTTATGAATTTTGTTTCTCTAGTCTACAGAGACTAACACACTGACTTTTTGGTTAGTGACAGAGCTTAGGCACTATGCCACCAAAGGTACTCTGAATAGGTCATAGTTTTCAACTATAGATTCTTCTTTGTTTCTAACTTTTTCTTTCCAATCACCAGTAATTACCAATGCATCTTGATATATGTTGGACTACTTTTAGACTGTCGACGTTGGTAAGCATTCTTCATGTCTTTCTTTCTTTCTTTTTTTGGGGGGGGCATCACTGCTCTCCGGTGGTGGGAGTAGGAGGCCCAGCCCCACTGCTGGAATTGAACCTCCGTCCCAGTGGGCCGCAGTCCCGCGCACAACCACTACGCCACCGGGGCTCAGCCCCACGCCTTTATTTCTTATCAGTGATTTGTATATAAATTTGACTAATAGTTATATTAACTTCTCTTCCTCAGAGCAGTGGTTCTCAATCTTCCTAACACTGTGGCCCTGTCATACAGTTCCTCATGTTGTGGTGACCTTCCTGCCCTAGCCATAAAATTATTTTCATTGCTACTTCATTTTGCTACTGTTATGAATTGGGTGACCCCTGTGAAAGGATTGTTTAACCCCCGAAGGGGTCGTGACCCACAGGTTGAGAACTGCTGCCTTAGAGGAACATGAATATTATCCTATTTTTGACAATGTTGTACTGTAGGATAGACCTTCGCATGTTCTTTTGGAAGAAATAGAGAAAAGAACTAGGAGGCAAACAAAATTTATAGAAGTATAAACATAGGCATGTACCTATATAAATATATTAATATATAACAATAGTGATATAGACCTATGTGATATGTTTATAGAAAAAGTCTCAAGGTAGCAGATGGACATTGGGCCTCTACTTGTCTTCCCTCAATGCAAGAACCCTTTTTCCTAATAACCTGGCATTCTGTGACGCTCAACTTCCCAACAGGATCGCTGAAGACAAAATGGGTGCATAAGCTCACATGGTGGAGAAAGCCATCAGGTGCCGGCTACGACAAGATACAACGTCCAAGATCTTAAAGACTTGACGTTAAACAAGCGGCCATTTAGCAGGGAAGCAACAAAGCCCACCTGGAAGATGCACACCAACCTGTGTGATCATGAGGTTGTCAACAGGATCAGGTATTAGGCATCAGAAGACCCCAAACAAGCAACCATTTCAATGTGAACAATGGAGGTTGGAATGGAGCCCCAAAGCCCATCTGTAGATAAGTGGACATCCCCTCACAGAGGGGTCACAAGGAAGGGACGAGTCAGCCAGGGTCCAATATAGCACTGACGAAACACAACATCCCTCTGGTTCTTTAATGCTTCCTCTCCCCCACTATCATGAGCCCAGTTCTACCTAACAGATCCAGCTAGACCGGAGCGTGTACACTGGCAGAGTTAAGAGCTTTCAACACACAGAATCCAGGACAGATAAACCCCTCAGGGCCAATAAGGAGAGTAGGATGCCACCAGGGTAGGAGGAAGGTGGGGGAGGGAGGAAGAAAGGGGGAACCAATTGTAGTGGTTGACATATGACACACCCCACCCTTGGGGGATGAACAGCAGGAACGTGGGTGAAGGGAGACAGCGAACAGTGTAAAATATGAAAATAAGAATAATTTATAAATTATCAAGGGTTCATGACGAGGGGAGGGGAGGGGAGAGAGGGGGAAAAAAGGAGGAGATGATACCAAGGGCTCAAGTAGAAACAAAATGTTTTGAAAATTAAGATGGCAACATGTGTACAAATGTGTTTGATTGAAGAACCGAGTCCCAAGTTGTTTGTGGTATTTCCAAGTTCGTTCTGATGCAGAATGTAACCTGTTTTGGCCCTAATAAACCACTTAGCTATGAGTATAGTGTATGTATAAAAATTCTTAAAAAAAAAATTCTTTTGATGATGTGATTCTATTCCTCTTTAATGTCATTCCTGATATAGATTCTTTGATTGATTTTAAAAAGTCCAATACAGGGCTGAGCCCCGGTGGCGTAGTGGTTGTGTGCGGGACTGCGGCCCACTGGGATGGAAGTTCAATTCCAGCTCCACAGGGGCAAAGGATGGGTCTCCTACTCCCACCACCAGGGCAGTGATGCCCTGAAAATAAATAAATAAATAAATAAAAAGTCCAATACAAGTCCATTTCAGTTCCCTAGTGTATAAGATAACCACCCTAAAGTGTTCTATTCCACTTCTGACAACATCTAATTTTCCTACTTTCCATGTTCTGAATGATTGCAGCCGTTTCTTCTCTGTGTGAGTCGTGCCACGTCAGCAAATGAAGGCCCGGAAGTTCACTCCGCACTTGTGTCGGTGAGGTGGCCTTGACGGAGGCAGTGCTGGCTTCTCTAGTTGTGTTTTGGGTGCTTTCTGATCTGCGGGGTTCATCCTCCACTGTTATCCCGGGCAGTGTTCTGTTATAATTCGTAAGGTTTAAACGTATCATGTGAAAACATGGTATATAGCTTGGTCCTTGTTCTGAGTTTGTCTCCGTCTGGAAGTGCTGCTGAAACCCACCCACAGCATGCGAGCCGCCAGCCTCACAGCACCCCAACCAACCAGGGGTGGGCGTGCTCACTAAACCGGAGTCCACATTACTGTGCAAATGTGCTCTTTTCCCCTGAGTGCATAACCTTTCCTCCCCGCCCCCGCCCTGCACAACCTTTTAAAACAAGCTTTACTGTGCACAGTACTATTTTATCTCATAATACATGAACTTCTATACTGCGGTTTTATTTCCTTATGCTTTATATACTCTCTTCTCACCAATGGTCTGTGTGCCAAGCCCTGTGTTAGGTGCTTTCTATACAACAAAACCCTACGGGTTAGGTATCACGACCTTTCTTTCTGGACTTTCTAAATGTTGCTCTTGCTGGGCACCACTGAATCGATTTCAACTCATTGGACCCTTTCTGACAGAGCATCACTGTCCCAGAGGGTTTTCTAGATTGTCATCTTTGCAGAAGCAGGTTGTCTGGTCTTTGCAATGAAGATATAGATGAATGGTTGGTTGGTTCTTGTATTATTGACTTTTAAGAAAAAAATCATCTTACTGGGGGCTCATACAGCTCTTATCACAATCCATCCATCCATGTGTCAAACACATTTCTGCATTTGCTTCCATCATCATTTTCAAAATATTTCCTTTCTACTTCAGTCCTTGGTAACGGCTCCTCTGACCTTTGTTTTTTTGTTGTTTTTTTTTTTTAAGATTTTTAAGAATCAATAGGCAGGTCTAACAAGCTGATGCTAACTACCAGCAGATGTCCCCCAGGGAGAACTGGGCATTGTCACTAGCCCTGGCTTCGACATCACACCCCAAACAGCCAGAGTCTGTTCTTCCCACCAGGGACTACTGTTCCCTTTTGACTTCCAGAAAGAAAGCGCATGTCATGTTGTAAGAAGAGAAGATCATATCCAGGCTCAGAAACCATGCCATCAGTAGTCAACCACAAAACCCAAGTTTCTATCAGCAAAAAGTGCCCTTTGTACCCCAGTACTTTTCAGAAAAAAACGAAACAAAACAAAGTGAGAGGTCCTTATTAGAAAGAGCCAAGCCTCCTGAGTACAGAAGAGGCCGTTTCCCAAAGGTAATACTGAGAAGAGTGAGTCAGAGAGACAGAGGGCATGGGAAGGACGACCCCGCCACTGTTTATTCCTTCGCGGGGCTGCGCACAAGCAGAAACTGTTTCAAAGAGCAGGGAAGGAACACAAAACCACCAGACGAGGTGAACTGACATTTTTAGGCCCACTCTGGTGGAGCAGTGGTTAGGTGTTTAGATGCTAACCACACGGTCTGTCGTTTGAACCCACCAACGGCTCCATGGGAGGAGCCCACACAGATTTATCGTTTCAGAAACCCGCCAGGGCCGTTCTAGGCTGGCTGACAGGGTCACTAGGATAGGCACCGGCCAACTCCATGGTGGTGCACTTGGTTTGATTTGGGACCTGTCATTTCCTGACAGTGAGAACACATCCCTTTTCGAAAGCACAGCCTCGTAACGAAACCTGGAAATATTATCTCACCAACTTGCAAACAATTTTAAACACTCTTTTCAAACAGCCAAACAAACCAACAACTATAAAGGAAAACAGCAACAACAAAAAAGAAAACAATGGGCTGAGCCCCAGTGGTGTAGTGGTTGAGTGCGGGACTGCGGACCACGGGCTTGGCAGTTCAAATCCAGCAGCAGCTCTCCAGGAGCAAGGCTGGGTAGCTCCCACGATCACCAGAGGGCAGTGATGCCCCCCCCCCCAAATTTGCATGATGCAGCTGGTTAACAAGAAGGTATAAAATTACAGGTGAAAGTCTGTAATGGGAGACTCCGAAGATGTGCAGGGAGCCCTTCCAAGAGGCCGATGCAGAGGACCGGCTTATTGCCAGGACTGGGGCAGAGGAGACTGCATCCACCACTGCTTTTCCCTTGGCTCAAAATGCAACACACAAGCTCCCCTTGTTTTCTAAGAACAAGATCAAGTTCTGAGCAGGGCTTTGACCTGTAACTGTTCTGATTCCAGTTATCATTCTGGTTCACCTGCATTTTGTACCTTTGGGTATGTTCTGGCTTTGCTTCCTCAGCCATTGATGAACTAAGAAGCAGCAGTACGCAGCCCTTCAAGAAGGTGAACCCATAGTCCACTGAGAGGGAAAAAACACTTACAGAAAGTTGATCTGATAAGGGAATTGTATCAAGAATACACAAAAACCCTTATAAGACAACAGTAAAAAGGCAGATCTAATTAAAACTGGGTAAGGAATCTCCAGTTAGATTTCTTTTAAGCACATTAAAGAAGCTCAGCACACAACCAAAAAGAACCACAACCAAGCTCCCTGCCCCAGTCGGTTCTGCTCCCCGCAGCCCTGCAGGGCAGAGTAGCACGGCTTCTTCGGGCTTCCAAGAACTCAGCCTGACAGGAGCTGACAGCCTCCTCCTCCCGTGGACCGGCTGATGGGTGTGAACTGCCAGCCTTGAAGTGAGCGGCTCCACACCCAACCCACAATGCCGCCAGAGCAAACTGAAATCACCACGAGATTCCACTTTCTACCCAGGAGGCTGGCCAGTGTGGAGCAGGGGCTATGTGCTGGCAATGTGGGGGGCTGCGGGCTGCATGATTGGCAGTTGAAACCACCCGCAGCTTCTCAGGAGAAAGTCTGGGCTTTCCACTCCAGTGAACAGGGAGTCTCGGAAGCCCACAGGAGGGCACTGTGAGCCGGCATCCACTGATGGCAGGGAGGCTGGTTTTGGTGTTAGGGCGCCCGTTATGAACCAGACAAGTATGGTGAGGATGTGGAGGAACTAGAGTCCTGGTACACTGGTGGTGGGAATGTGAAACGGCGCATCCATTTTGGAAAATTGCCTGGCAGTTAAGGGTTAAACCGTAACCACATGACCTGGCTATTTCACCCCTAGGTGTACAGTCAAGAGAAGGGAAACGCCACAACTCCACAAAAACTCAGACACAAACGTTTGCAGCAGCATTATTCGTCATAGCCCCGAGGTGAAAACAACTGAAAATGTCCATCAAGTGTTCCATGGGCACATAAGAGTTGGTATAACCATACGACGCAGTTCTGCTTGAATGGCTGAATAAGGACAGGCCTTGAACACCTTCAGCTAAGTGAAAGAGACCGTGTCAAAAGGGCACCTATTCTGTGACTCCATTTAGAGGCAAGGTTCTGAGTAGGCAAATCTGGACAGAGCATAGTATAGTGACAGAAAGTAGATGAGTGGCTGCCTCGGGCTGGGGTAGGAAAAATATAAATGACTCTTAATGGGTATGTATGGGGAAAGGTTTGTGTCTCCCTTGGGGGGTGATAAACAATATTCTAAAACATTGTTTCAGATTGTGCTAATAGCATAACACTGAATATATTTAAAAATTCAGCGAACCACACACTTCAAATGGCTGGACTGTATATGCTAAGTGGGTTATATAAAGCGGTTTATAGAAAAAAAGCCCTAGTATTTAGAAAAGGCCTTCAAAATTAAAAAGGGTTCTATTTCAAAAGGAAAAATCCGATAAGGAATCAGAGAGGCCCTTGATCGTCATGTGAAAGAGGAGGAGGAAGAGGGAGAGGCTCGATGCTTTTGTGCTGCACAGGGGTTTCCGGGAGTCAGAACTGTCCTGCCGGCCCTCACAACAGCACACTACAGAAGTGACATGGACTGCTGGTCTGGGTCACTTCTGAAAAACAAACAAAACCCAAAGCACAAGGGAGAGTCCAGCACATCCTCTTCCACCTTCTTTGTAGTTTCATTGTATAAATGAATGCAAAGGGCCGGTCTATATACATGGATCCTGCAGGCAAATATAAACATTTCGAGCTATTCTTCAGATCCAAGAATACCTTCTATCTTAATGCTTTCTAAATCATTTATTTAGCAGTAATAAAAAGATCAAGATTTGGGTTCTAAATCTAGTAAGGACATCAATGAAATCCCTAATTCATCTGCTTAGCGCTTTTATACACATGCTCTCAGTCTGACCCTTAAAATAGGTATCATCCCTTTTTGTCAACGAAGAAACAGCCTTAGAGACTGGAACAGGCATACTGTGAGCCTCATAACCACTGAGAGCAAAAGAAGACCTAGGTCTTGTCTCTGCAAAGCTGCTTGCTAACCTTATAAAGGAACCGTTCTTTTGTACAGAATATTCCTTTTTAGAAGTTATGATTTCATCGAAGTAAAATTTCGCTTTACTTTACTATAAAATTTCCCTTAATTTACAGTGCTTGAAATTCACTTCTAACAGGAATTGGGTCTATACGAATACAGTTTAATACACAATGTACACGCATATTCTACACTGATATTTAATCAGACATTTCATCCAAAAAATTACAATACAATGACTTAGGATGCATAAATCCCCAGTTGTCTGCCACAGATCGTTCTGTACAAATGATTAAGACAGTTATGGCTTCAGGGTATAATGTTGCTAGGCACCCAGGTATCGAATGTGTCTCATCCATTTAAGACCCAGTATATTCGTAGCAGTGTCCAGAGAAATAGTCTCTCCTCAGCCTTGGTTTCATTTCATCTAAAAGTCTTGGTACAGTAATGACAGGCAGTGATGTGTCATACACATGCCTAGACATGACATCATTAGGAATAAACAAATGTGGTCTGAAACCCTCGTCTCAAGCTTTTGGGCATAATTTTAGATGAAAATTTACTTGATTTTCTCCATCTTTCACTCAGAAAGTTCAGAATAGAGTTACTTACTTTACTGCTATTAAAAGTCTTTTTGCAAATAAAGTTGCACGGGAAAAAAAGTCTTTTTGGTATGAATAATCAACTTTGAACTGGTTAAAATAATCAAGCTAACCGAGATTGAATTATGACCTAAGGGTTTTAGATTATGAATGGCTGATTTGGATATTTCTATTCTTCTATATTTACTGAGGGCTGGAATATACTATGATAAACAAGAAATGGTTTCTACCCACGGCTCCCAGAGTTCTCCTCCAGATAGGGAAAGCCAGCAGGTTAAAGAACAATTGCAATGCCAAGTGAGGAGCACTATCTGTAATGGAGGCTTGTACAAAGTACCATCTTTGGCTTGCCCAGGATCAGGCCTTGTGAGATAAGATGAGTATCAGTGTCTAAAACATGCCTGCAAAGCTGAATATCCACTCTCTACCCTGGGTCACCTTTCTATACCGTGCCATGCCCAGGTGTCTCATCTCTTCCTGATTTGCATATCCAGACCTGATGGCCAAAGTCGATAGGGCTATGGTCTCAGGTTAAGGCACAAACTCCGATCTAACAGAACTCCAGAGAGCACGCAGCCCAATATTACTTATTCAGTAGTTAGATCTCGCTAAGACTTTTGGCAGTGAAGTACCTCGGAGTCTTTTCTCCTCAGCGGAAATGCTTAGTTTAAAAGCTCTTTAAGTCACAGCTTCCACTCTGTGGGTAAAATCTCAAGCTGATTTCTCTGGAATTAAAGTGTGCACATTTGGGAGCTCTTTCTCTACAGATGCAGATAGAGTACAGGTAAAGAGAGTTGTAAAGATAAGAGTGAAGAGTCTTTCTCCCACACAATAAGTGGATGGGCATAATTTAAAACGTTTCCAAACTGCTGAGTGTGTCTCTTCCAACTGCAAAGAGATCCTTAGTAAAATTGCTCTCTTCCTTATAATCCAGGGTTTCAAACTGGTTCTTTCTGGTCCAGTCATGGCCAGTGAAGTGATATTGGAAAGGACTGGATTTGTAAAATGTGGGTGCACCAGGGTGATATCCAGAATGGGAAAACACATGGGCCCGTGTTCTGCTAGAAACTTAGTATATTAACAAGAAAATCTTGCTCACAGATGGCAGCTGGCTGGGCACTGCACACAGGTGTGGCTCTCCACAGCCCTGGCAGCAGTTCCATTTCCTGCATCACCCGCCGAGACTGCTTTTGAGTCTCTTATTCCAGGGCTTTGACCTGTGATTTCCCCCGCACCAGTTTTCATTCTGATCGACCCAAATTCATAGTAAAATCCAGATCTGTGTTGATTTTGCTTTGTGGTCAATCCTGCCTGAACCAGTTCAAATTGGCTCCAAGCCCTGCTGTAACCCAAATGGATTCAGGAGAAAACAGAACAGTTTTAGAGGCAAATGATTTTCTCTGACGTTGAAGGATTAATATTTTTCTTAAAGGTTTGGATAAAGGATGTACTTGACTTGCTTTGATTACAACATGGCCAACTACACAACATGGGGGTTTTCAAGATCCGGCTCTAAGGCTTTTCCAGCTGTCCATATCATAATACTCATGCATATTAATACGGAGGAAACCTTAACTCTAAGAGATAATGGATGTCTTGAAGCACAATTCCAACTAAGTCAAAAAGGATTGAGAAGGGAGTTGAGAAATACAACTCGCTCCAGTAGGCACAGAGGTTGCAATCCAAACATCATGCAGAAATCCCTGGGGTGCAGTATCATCTGGGAACGGTAAAGTCAAGTTCCATGTATTAGGTTTAAGAGCTCAAAATAAACTAACAGGTAAATAAATAAGTGAAAACACTGGCACCGAATGGATGACGGATGCTAAGGCCTCTGGGAAGGTCTGACCTGTCACCCAGCAGGCAATCAGCACCTCCAAACATTATCGCTTTCCAAGCGTTAGCTAGCTAATCTCTCAGAGGCCTAAGCTAGTTATGCTGGTGTACTTTATTATTATTTTTTTTTTTGCTGGTGTCCTTTTTAAGGTACATTTTCAATTCAGGAGTCGCTTGAAGCGATATAAAAGCCAATGGAAATAATATTTAATGGTATGAGACAATGTTCATGATACACAAAAAGCTAAAAATCTCTGTAAAAAACTAAGGAGCAGTTTATAAAACATGCACAGTGTGATTACATTTATTCACTTATTAAAAGCAGAGACACATCTGAGGATTCCTTGCCAAAAGAAACTGATAGGACCTTACAATCCAAGATCACCATTTAATATTTCAATATGCCCTTTCTATTTTTATGCATATATGCTCTTTTCTCAAAAGAAGTAATTGCAGGGCTGAGCCCCGGTGGCGTAAGTGGTTGAGTGTGAGACTGCGGCCCGCGGGCTTGGCGGTTCAAATCCAGAGACGGCTCTCAGGAGCAGCACTGGGTAGCGCCCACGATCACCAGATGCAGTGATGCCACACACACAAAAAAGAAGTAATTGCAAAAGCATATTTTTTCATCACTAGGCTTACCTTGATTTACACATGCATACTAGTCTAAGTCAAAGAAAACAGAGCCGATGATAAGATCTATGGACAATACTGGCCCCCTCTTGGGTTGCAGGGTAGAAGCCAGTACGCAGCCCTCTCTCCAGACCAACCAATGAAATCCCACTCAGCATCCTCGTTTTTTCCCCAAGTTCCCAGCTGGTTCTACTGCAGAACCACCAGGCCCACTGTGAACAAACCCTGAAGTGCAGAGGCCTCAAATATTCACAGAATTCCCCTGGGGAGTTTTGTTGAAAGAGGTTCTGGCTTGGGGAAAGGGTGGGGGGCTGGGGGGGGGGGAGGGGTAGGTCAGGCCCAGAATAACATTTGGAGTAATTTGAGGACTTCAGAAATGAAAACTCCCTTAGAGAACGAGAAGAAAATTCCAGCCACAAAAGCCTGGAAAAGCCAGGAAAAAAAAAAAAGCCTATATTCTACAGAGGGGTGGTCTTCCCTGGACAGAGGTGAAAGATGTTTCCAAGAAGTGAAAATTTAGGGATATCTGAAGGAAGATGTGGAAGAACCACACCCATTTTTCCGGGAGTGTTGTGTGTGCCCTAGGCAGGCAGGCCCGGAGAGGAGGGAGGTGGTTGTAGTAAAGGGATTCTGACTCACAGCAACCCGTGTGACAGAGCCGAACTATCCCACGGGGTTTGCAGCTGACATCTTTATGGGAACCGAGGATCTGGGTCTTTGCCCCACGCTGAGGGCAGGGCAGCTGGTAAGATCAGACCTCGGACCTCACAGAGAGCAGCTGAGTGCTTACCACGGTGTTGGCAGAGCCCCTTAAGACGAGGACGGTGAGAGAAGCAGATCTGAGAAACTTGGGGGGGGGGGGGAGAACAAAATGCCAGTCCCTGGGTTACAGCATAGGAAAGAGACAACAGCAGGGAGCTTAAGACGCCCTGGCGGCACTGAGGCTGGGTATTCCAACCCACCAACTGCACCAACCGAAAAGGTGGAGGTGCTTGTCTGCTCCTGTAAAGAGTCATCATCTTGGAATGCCAGCCCTCGAGTTGGGATTGACTTGATGGCAGTGGGTGGAAGTGGCCTTGCGGAGTCTATTTCTCTGCCCAAAACTTGTTTGGGAACCACTTCAGCTAATAAACTGTGATTAATAACCACCTTCTTCCCGCAACTTCCTCCTGGGGCCACACTCGGAGTCCCAGGAGGGTACCTCTGGTCTCCCCTGGCAGCATTTTAAGAACCAACAACAAACAGTGCCTGCCCCACTGCTTCCCCTCCCCCTTGCACAGAGAACCGAGACTCCAGAAGCTTGAAACTGGAGCCCCGTTGTAGGCCTTTCTCTGAGTTGGTACACTTTACAACAGACTGGCTGCAAATGGGTGTGTGTGAGGCAGGGAGTGCTTGGTAGTTCTTTTAAAGGATAAGCATTCAGCACAGAAGTAGCCATAAGTCACCCCCGACCGTTATTCCTCTACAGTGCACTTGACCAGACTCTCCTGCGTTGCCAGGTGCCATGGAATTGGCTCTGACCCTCCCCGGTCCTGGCCAGCCTCCCAATCGTTCCTAAGCTTAAGCCCACAGATGCAGCCACTGTGTGAATCCCTCCTGTCAAGGGCCTTCCTCTCTGTCACTTTAGTTTCTATTCATGTGAGCAGAAGATGAGGGGGAGACTTCACCAAGAAATGGAAGGAATTCTGTTTTCAGAGGACTCTCATGGCATGTCTCCTGAAAGTAAGACTGTCTAGCAGTGACATAAGCGATCATAAAACAATAGCAGCCCTCTTGACACGCAGACCTATTTACAAGTCAGGTTCACTAGCATTTCTTGAGGGCCAGGACCTGGTGATAACGGCTTTATTCGCAACCAAAGGCATCCTCGCAGCCCCCTGAACAGATGTTACTATTACAGTTCAGAAGAGGAGGGGAACCTGGGTTATCTCATGTGAGGTACCTTAGCTAATGGCCACAGAGCCGGCAAGTGGTAAAGTGGACTCTTCCCCTTTATGGGATACTACCAGCTATCCTGAGTGTCCAATTTTGTGCCAGGTAGAGCACACACTCGGGACTGGGGTGGGCACAATGAATTGGTCAAATGAGCAGTGAGCTCAGGGGTCCTGGGGCGAGAAAGACATTTCTCCATACTGCAGGAGGCAGATGAGTGTCCCCAGGTGCTGTGGAGTGCCAGCTCAGATGCAGCCAGGCAAGTCCAACAGGATAGCTTGATTTCTGCCTAAGACAACATGGATGCTTTCCAATTCTGACCACTCTTATCGTCTACAGTATGAAAAAAAAGTACATTTGAAACTACTTCTACCCAATCAAGATAGAAACCATAGGTCCCTAATCTTATTTACTGCACTGCACACTTCTCTGGGTGAAAATATTGTTCAGTGTGCCCCTCCCCTTGCCCCTGGTCGTGAGAAACGTTTGCACACAGCGCCTAATCCAGGATAAAGTGTAAGCCTTGGCTTTTGCGGCCCCCCTGGGTCCCTCCAGCACCTTCTCAGTGCGTGGTACCACAGATTCTAAACCAATATGCTAAAGCATGGAGACATTTCAGATGTGGGATGCGCGTTTCAGATTCCGGAAAGACGAAGATGATAAAGTCAAGTGCTTAGCCAGAGAGTAAGGTGAACGAGAATGGAGAAAGTCAAGCGGAGTAGCTAAAACTCATTGAAGGCAAAACGATACACGGGGCTTTCTGGAGTTGGAATCAACTCGACAACCAACAGCAATATGTTTTTTCCACTTTTTTTCAACAGTTTCATTGGCAGACAATTCACCCATCACACCATTCAATGGCTCAATCTCCACTTTTGCTTTTTCTCAGCTATCTTTCTGAGAAAAGAAACAAATACTGCATTGCATGAAATACTAGCTTCGGGATATGTAATAAGCCTGTTCTTTTACAATCCTGAGCATTTCTTTCATACTTAAGATTCTGCCTCATACAAATGGCCTTAAGGGACCTAGCCCTTTGTAAAACTCAATAGTTTATTGCTACTCTATTTTAAATATAAGTGAACAAATTCATAGGAAATTAGGAGCATACTTTCAACTTGAATATAAAGACAGTCATTTTTTACACACATCAAATGATTCCCAAGCATTTTCCTTTGACAACTGTGAGGTCGCTAGGAAATGAAACTGCCCTTACCATCTTGGCAGGGACCTGCTGTGGGCCCGGACGAAATATTTGGTGAATGAATGCACAAGCGATGCAATTTCCTATTTCTGAATTTCTAGGATTTAAAGTACCCTCAAGTAGACTTGTTTCCGTACACGGGCAATAGCTGGGTGGCTGAGGTAGAACACTCACACAGCACACGCATATTTCTCACTTGCTCATATTTCAGCTTCGTGGTCGTCGGAAGTAAATTCCTAGTTTGCACATTCTCTAAGAGACCACTAGCATAGCTTCACTGAAGTACACGTTCTCTGCTACAGATCTACGCCCAGGACAGCCTCTGGCTCCTAACCTTTTGTTCGGTTTACATCATTGGCCCATCTGGGCATGAAGGGTACCCACTCAATATTTTCTTAATGCTGCTAGTGCATTCCACTGGTTAAAATTCATGGATTCTCAGGACTCCCTTCAGTCTTTGATGGGTAGAAGACATATTTACCAAGGAGACACGCTTCTTGATTAGAAATAGTATTTCCTATCTCAGGAAAGTTTTCTGGAACTTACTGAACCAAGTGTTGAATTGTATAAAAATGGATTCTTAAAGCCGTAAGCGAACAGACCTAGACCAAGTTGAGGAGTTTGTTTCTTCAGATTCAGCCAGTAAGGAGTGGTGCCCGATGCCTTGAGCACACCACTGTTGAGAGAGTAAAATTGAGTCAAAGTTTCTATAAAACTTCCAAAAGCTAAGAGAAATCTGTGGGTTGCATTAACCTTAACAATGGTTGTAAAGGGCAGTCATTCTTAATCTAAGGTTGTTATCAGTGCAGATAAAGAAGGCTCTAACTAGGGATGAGTCCCGTGGCATAGTGGTTGAATGCAGGACTGTGGCCCACTGGGTTGGTGGTTCAAATCCAGCAGCAGCTTTCTAGGAGTAAGGCTGGGCTTCCCACTCCCACCAGAGGGCAGTGATGAAAAAAAAAAAGGCCCTAACTTTTCATATTCCAGTGTTGTCTTTTTCTCCAGGGTAGCCTCCAAATGGTCATGTTCACCCTGATAATTGCAAGTAGCATAAGGTCAGGGACTAGGTCTTTTCTAGCACCTAGCTACATTCAGGGCTTTGAGGTAATTCTCAAAGCAGCTGCAAGGAAAAAGAACTAATATTTGAATTCTA
>PVJH01033324.1:0-21681 GCA_004026705.1 Nesogale talazaci
GGCCAGGCAAGACTCAGAGGTCCCTGAGTGCCTGGGGGGGCTTGAAGTTGGGAAGCAAAGAGGGCTTTGGAGAGCTTCTGGGCTGAGTGGTGACTCTGTCCGAGAGCTTCCTTTCTCCTGAAACTAGTCCTGGCTGCCCGAGAGTAAGAGACGCAGCAGGCCGGGCAGCCTGCACCCAGATGTGTGAGATACACGGCCCTGCCCGTGTCCGCAGGAAGACCAGGCAGCCAGGAAAGCCGTGCCCACAGCAGGCGCTGCCTTCCCACAAGTCAGCAGGCTCACCACGAACCCCAAAGGCTGGAGCTTCCAATCTTCCAAGAGGTGTTCGGAGGAAAGGCCTGGCAAGCAGCTTCCCCAAGACTGAAAACCCCGTGGGGGCACAGCTCTTCTCTGACCCCCACACAGATGACACACAGCGCCATCACATGTACAGGTCCGCAGACATGGAACACAGGGACCCAGCGCGACCCGGCAGGACAGAGCAGAACTGCCCCTGGGGGCCTCCCAGGCTGTGGGGCTGGGTGGGAGTGGGCAGCCTCATCTTCCTCCCGCAGAACGGCTGGTGGGCTCCAACCACCAACCTTGCCCGTAGCAGCGCAGCGCTTAACCAGCTGTGCCACTAGGGCGCCTTTCTGATGCCAAACCCACTGCCGTTGAGCTGGCCCGGCCTCACTGCGACCCTGTGGAGGGTCTCTATGGAAGCAGACGTCTCCAGGGGGGACCCAAACACCCGATCTTTAGGTTAGCAGATGGACGCTTCACCCGCCGCGTCACCGGGGTTCGTGTGTGTGTGTGTGTGTGTGTGTGTGGCTTCTCTCTCTATATTCTGGGAGGAAGACAGGGCTTTCTGGTGACAGTCTTGGAAACCCACAGGGAGCAGCTGTGGACCAGCACTGACTCAGGGCACTGAGGCTTTGTCTGTTTGACACCTGTTCTGTCTCCGTGAGATCGGGAGCCCTGCTGGTCGAGGGGGCATGCGCTGGGCTGCCAACCACAAGGCCAGCAGTTCGAAGCCACGGCCGGCGGCTCTGTGGGAGAGCGAGGGGAGTTTCTGTTCCCATTAGGAATTACAGTCTCAGAAACTCATGGGGGCAGTTCTGCTCTGTCCTGCCTGGTCGTGCCGGGTCCCGTGTTCCACGTACGTTTATCTACCTGTAAATTTGGCGAGGCCATTTGTCTCAGTGACGCTGAGTGTGTGAGAGATGGCGCTGGAACTGGCCAGTGACTAATGGTGGCCTGGTCTCTGTGGCTTGGGTTCTGGGTGCTGCAGGAAGTAACCCCAAGCAGTGTGCACAGAGGAACTGGAGGGCCCTCACTTTTCTCATCACCCCAACGTACAAGTTCCGGGGGGCTTATGCAGCAGCCCCTGTTTCAGGGCCTCAGACCGGGGGTGAGGGGGTGGGGACAGATCAATAGTGATAGTATGATATAATGTGTAGGTTGAGTTAGTCCGAGGAGACCGGAGAAGCAAATTCATAAGCACACATATGTCTAGAAGGGAGAGGTTTACATACAAGAGCACTTGAACATTGAGAAAACATCCCAGCCCAGTCCGGTCCAAGGTTATCAGTTCGATATTAGCCCATATGTTTAATACCAATCTATAGAGTCCTCTTCAGATTTACAAAACATATACAATGACACCTGGACCATCACAGGCCAGGGGGCGCAGTCTTGTGTATCCAGTGGTAGAAGCATCTCAGCACTGCCAGGAGTCTCTGTGTGGCTTTTCCGGCTTCAGAGGTCTGGTTCCATCAGGGTAAGCCCATGTGGCTTCTCCTCCGGGATGTCTCACAGGGAGTCCGCCTTGTGTCTTGTCAGTAAAGCGTCTCCATGGGACTGAGCAGTGAGTCTCTCACCTCCAAGGGGGTCAGATTTCCCAGAATTCTCAGGAGAGAGCCATGTCCACACAGAGGCCTCATTGGCTCTCTCCAGATCGACAGGCTAGACTCCACCTCTACACTCCCAGTCCTCAAACTGACACAGGATTGGGTGAGTGCCACATAGGTCATGGAGAGGTCTCTACAAAGAACAAGACTCCTCGTGACTTCATGGGACAGGGTGAGCTGATGAGACTCTTTATGGGGACAGAAATCTTTGTCTTTCTCCCTTGGGGCGGCTAGTGGCTTTGAACTGCTGATCTTGCGGAGAGCACTCTGCTGTGTGACCCCGGAGGCTACCGTAACTGTGTCTTTGAGGAAACACTTCAGTCTCCAGCAAGCACCCCCACAGGGAACATTTCCCTTCACTACCATCCTTAGACGTAGCTTTCTTGTCTCTTAGTTGTGCTTCACGCTTGAGTGCCAAAGTCAAGGACAGTTGTCTGCTTTAGGGCCTGTGGTCCATCCCAAACCTTCTCACCGATGTATGTAACTAGAGTGACCTTTTAACCCCCAAGCCCCCGAGTAGGTTCCGGTCATTAATGACCCTGAGGGCAGAGCGGGACTTCCGCCCTTCCCAGGGTCTCTGAGGCTGTTGTTTCTACCCTAGCCTCATTCTTTTTCCATGGGGCTGTTGGGGGGCTCGAACCACTGACCTTTAGTTGAGCAGCTCAGTGCTTCAGTCAGGGCGTCACCAAGACGTCTGGAAACTGCTGTGGATGGGAGATCCTCAGAGGCCACCCTCAGTAGGAAGGACAGAAGGAAGGCCCCGTGTGAAGACTGACGCTTTGCATGTACCGGTTCACTTTCAGTCTGCCTGAATCCAGGCGAGATTTCAGGAAGCGTCTCAGAATGACCACACTCACTGCTGTGCAGCCGATGTCCACTCACAGTGCCCTGGCAGGACAGGGCAGAACGGCCCCTGTGGGTTTTCGAGACTGTCACTCTTCTCAGGAGTAGAAAGTCCTGTCTGGTGGTTTTGAACTTCGGACCTTGCAGGTCACAGCCCATCTGGTAACCACCAGGGCTCCTATACCACCAGAGCTCCTTTCTCAGGAAAAACGAGCCTACACTTAATTGAGCAAGATGAGACGAATTCAAAATGAAGGAGGGGAGGCACGAGGCCAGGATTGTCCTGGCAGGAGATGTGAGACTCAGCCCATGGGGCCGCTAAGCTTTCCAGTAGCCCGTGTGAAAAAGGAAACTCGATCCCCTCATGATCTGGGGGCTCAGAAGCCTGAAGAGCAACAGCTGCAGAGGTGCCACCCACCATGGAGGCCTCTCCTCCTCTGAGCCCCACAGAGAAGTCGCTGCTTCACCTGTCTCTCTGACAGCTCCCTCCCAGAGAGGCTGACAGTAAGCCTCAGGGGTCAGGGCGAGTTTGACCCAGGGACCAGAAAGAAGAGGCTCAGGGAGACGTGTGACCTGATGAAAAGGGGGGCAAATCTGAGCAGCAGGAAGCCGCCAAATGCTGTGAAACCGGGTCATTATTTCAAATAATGAAATTATTCCATGCATTCCAAACGTTTCAACAGAAGCCACGGAACGCAGGCCGTTGGGCACCTTGATGGGGACAGAACGTGGCCTGCCCGGCCCCGAGAGCCCTGGAGGACAGAGTTTGAAGTGGCCTCCCTCTTCAGGCTTGTGGTTGCGGTGGTAGGAACCGCTCCCACGGGTCTGAGCTGACAGGGTCGGGTTTCACTGCTACTGTCTCCCGCCGCTTCTTTTTGTTCTCACGATCGTTCTGTGAGTTTCTCTCCTTGTTCTTTTGTTGCTTGAGTTTCTTTAAGGAGCCCCGGTGATGCTACCGAGAAAGCGGAAGATGGCTCGCTGCAAAGGTTGCGGGTTCAAATCCCCGGGGCTGCTCTGCGGGAGCACCTCGAGGCTATCTGTTCCTATCGAGACTTGCTGTCTTGGAGATCCTGTATAGGGAGGGGGTGGGGGTGAGGGGAGTTAACGTGTATCAATTATGTTGAATTGGCAGCCTCAGTCTCTTTGAAGGTGAAATGTAGTCCATTAATTACTTAATAGGGCCCTTCTGCCCATAACCCCTTTTTGGCCCTAATCCTGTGTGTGATGCGTTCAATTATAAAGGCTGGCCTCTACGCCTGTGTCTCATCTTCCTTTGGAGGGAGTTCTCTGGTACAGGATTCGGGTGGGATGTACCCTTAGTGTCCACCTTACTAGAGAGTGTGACTTAAATTGTCGCCTATGGAAACCACGGCCTCATCAAAGCCCTTCCTCGGGGTCTAAGAGCTGTCCTGGAAACACAGAGAATCCCAGGGCCCTGCCCCAGGTGGCCGAGGCCGAGGCCCGAGGCTGTGGCACAGAGCAAAGGAGCCAGGTCCAGATGCGAGGCTGGGGCAAGGAGACCATGAGACAGGGCAGAGGAGCAGCTTAGACCAGGGGACTGTGGGGCAGAGCAGCAGGCTGACCTCCTGCACCATGAAGGCAGAAGGCAAGGGGTCACATGACCGAGGGGCTGGGGGCTGGAGAGAGACGTGGCTACTGGCTGAGGAGGGATGTTGTGGATTAACGCCTTGTCGATCCTGACTTGTGATAGCCAGTTAACTTCTCTAAGAAACCCCCTGGATTTCGAGTCTTGCCTACGCAATGAATTATTGAATTATAAGTAGTAGACAGTACTGGCCATGTTCCCGCTCAGGGCAGCTTGCCCCCAGAGATGGCTGCGGGGCCGGCCTCACCTCCAGACATGACGTCCTCTCTCAAGATGACAGCGCTGCAGAGGACAGCCCTGAAGATACTGTTCCCGGAGAGCACCCGCTCTGACCCGCCCACCTGGGGCCAAACCAAGCCGGGAGCACAAGGGGCGAGTGATGCGTGTGGAACACGCAGGCCCGGGAGAATCCTGAGCGTAGCCTTCTGACTGGGAGGGCCAGCATGTGGCACCCCTTCTGATCTGGATACCAATTCCTCACAAGGGGGCTGTGTCAATAGAACGGTTCTATGTGTGTGTGCAGACAGTGCAGGGGAGGCGCAGCTGGAGCTGGAATCGGTCTGGCCTCAGAGAAGCAGGGGCTCAGAAGCAGCTTCCTTGCCGTGCTTTGCAGAAGGAAACGCCCTGTCGTCGTCAAGCCAGTCCCCACTCACGGGTGACCCTGCGTCTGTCGGGGTGGAATCCTGCTCCGTCAGGTATTCACTTGCCCTGGCACCTGCCTTACTCTTGGCCAACACCGTCATCCACAGGCACGCGCTCTCCATGCGTCCTTGTTCACAGTCTCCCTTCCGGACTGCTGCACCTGTGGCTGTGGGCTGGGGGTCCAGTGAAAATGAACGCACGTCCTGACAACTTCAATCTTTTCTGTATTTATCACGACGGTGCTTCTTGGTCGTGTGATGAGAGGGTTTTTATTTTTTATTTTTTTTGCTTTCTTTCTTCCTGTTTTTTGGTAACGCACTGTAATTTGATGGGGGATTGCTTGGGATTAGCTCTTGGCAGGCCAAAGAAAACCCGAGTTTCATCAACAGGTGAAATAACTTTGCGGTCAAACAGGCGGAGTTTGATGGATGACTCGTTGATTGTCAAAGGATGGGCTGCTCGTTTTATGCTCCATCGGACTCAATTTTATGAGCTCTCCGTACCAGGTCTCCTGGGGGCCTCTGCACAGCCAGAGATGCCCTTTTCTTGGGGACCTTCTCGGGTTTACTTTGGAGAGGGTACCAGGAAGCTGAGTGGCTCAGAGCTGGATGCTCGGTGGTAAGTTTCTCAAGTGTTTTTTTTTTTTCTTCCTTGGTTAAGATAGGTATCTGGTTACAGATACTTAAAATATCCCTCTTCCCCCAAACTAGTGAAGCCAAGGCTGCCTGTCTGGGGGTGGTAGGCAGTGAGGTGACCCAGAGGGTGGGACCGCCTCCAACTTCATCTGTCGCTAAGATTTCATCAGAAAAGGTACAGGAGGGTGCAGGGGTGGGGGGGAGGGGTTATCCTAAAAGATGGAAGTCACCCTTCTGCAGCCCACAAAGCAGGCTTCAGCTATTGTGCTGTGAGTCGGTTTTCCAGCTCATCCATCTGGCGGTCCGTCCATCATAACCCCTGGGACAGAACCAATGACTTCCTAGGATTCCTGCAGGACCGGACGGCCACATCTTTCTCCCCAGCAGCTCCCAGGCGCCTCCAAAGAGCTGACCTATTGGTCAGCAATGGACACTTGGCCTTTGCTTATCCCGCTTGATGAAGAGGGCCTCTCTGTCTCGTCCACCTCTGGTGGAGGGCCCCGGGTCTTGAACTTGGGGCTCTTACCGTCCGTGGATCCACAACCCATTCCTAGGAGAAGTGGGGCCTGAACGCGCTTTCCTGTGTGGCAAGGGGGTCACTGAAGATGCGGCGGTGGCAGCTGGGGCAGGACCTTTCTTCACAAAGCAAGTCCGTCTCGGGAGGCTCTTCACTTGCTCTTCTGGCAGGCCCTGGCACCTGCCTTACTCTTGGCCAACACTGTCATCCACAGGCACGCGCTCTCCATGCGCAGTGTGAGGAGCTTCACTTCCCCCACACCCCCACTCCCCCACTGGCAGTCCATGAGTGCATTTTCAATCCCACCGTTTCCGTTTTCATCTTTTTAAACACATAATGTTGAGGACCATTTTAATTCTCTGGGAATACAGGTTTCTGGGTCTATTGAGTTGGGGTGACCCCTCAGGCCCTCTGCCCTGGAGTGTCTTTTTGAACCTTGACCTTTGAAGAAACTGCTAGCGCAGGGCTGCTCATACTTTGTCGGCATGTGAGCTACTTCTAAAACAACCAAGTCAGAGTGATCTACCCACTACAAATTTGCCAAGCATATATTTCAATTAATTTATTTATGACATGGATTCATAAATACATTGAGGATTCTTTATGTGTACAATATGTTTATGTACTTTACATAAGCACATGAGTCCATACTGCACAACACAACATATATTTTTGGTCATGACCTGAGTTTCCTCTGGTGACTTGCACTGAATGGAATGAGCCAGGGATGCATAGTCCGGACAGTAGCTGCTGACAGCCAGCCTCAAACACACTTCCAAATGATCATCAGTCAGGGTGGAACGGTACTTGGACTGAATGACCTTTCTGTGGGGAAAGGCCGACTCACATCAATAAGTAAAACTAAATAATGCAGTCAAGGAGGTAGCACATTGTCTCGTGTTTGGGTACTTTCCCTCCATGAGTGAATTCCAGAACTGTTCATGCTCTCTGGACTTCAGCTGAATGTCGGCTTGGAGTGTCACAATCTCCCATTTCGTATGAAAGTGATACAGTGGTCCAGCTCCCCCACTCATTTTGAAATCCTTTCTTATGTTTAAGAGAGAGAAAAAAAGCAACAAGGTCTAAAAAATGGAGATAAGTTAGTTTGTTGGTTTTGCTGCACTTGGTGCAGTTGTTTGCGCAGGCGTTTGACATCTAAGACTGTACCTGATTGGCTGCACTGTATATCATTTAAGTGACAGGATACGTTTTTTGTTTTTTTTTTTATGCCATGCGATCAACCCACTCTATACTTATGAGGGACTAGTATATCGCGATTGATGTATTGAACTCCCCTGAGCTAGAGAAACTAATCTGACCTGATGCCTTGGGTCTTGTGTTCTTTGAAAGAATTAAATTGGTTTCCAGGAGCAAGTACCTCAAAGGTCAGACTGAGAGCTGTGTTTAGGGGAGAGAGGTAATTGCTTCTCAAGATAATGCAGTATAAAAACCTTTCTTGACCACAGATGGGTTTATCACTTCTGATCCAGCCAGGGTTCCCTGCCAGGGAGGCTAAGATTCCATCTAAGTGTTTTGAGGGTCTCTCGTCTTCAGACCCTGTTTGACTCTCAAGGCAAAATGTGACTCTGAGTTACAAGTCATCTAGTAAGTAAATGTCAGTCAATTGACACAACTATTCTTTAACAGTGTGTTGACTTCTGTCCAAATTCTCAAATGCCATTCTCACGAACACATTGAACTTAGGTCTTTTTCAAACCTGTGCCTAGATTTTAAGAAGCAGCACCACCCCTGCGCCGCGTGTCCTACGGCGGTGGAGCGTTGTTGAGATGCTGGCAGCTAGGCCACCAGTGTTTCCAACCAGCAGCGTCACGCATGGTGGGCAGGCTGCTGCGTCGCTTTCAGACTAAGAGTAGGAAGAAGGACCTGTCGATGTACTTCTTTAAAAAGCTGGCAGTTCTGAAATGGATTGTGGTAATGATTTACCCAATGCAATTCCTCTTTTGGTCGCTTCTTTTTTTTGGGAGGGGGGCATCACTGCCCTCTGGTGGTCGTGGGAGCTACCCAGCCTTGCTCCCAGAGAGCTGCTGCCAGATTTGAACTGCCAAGCCAATGGGCCCCAGTCCTGCACTCAACCACTACGCCACCGGGGCTCGGCCCTCTTTCCGTCTCTTGACTGCTGCTTCCATGAACATGGATTGTGGATCCCAGCAAAATGAAATTCTTGATAACGTCAAGATTTTGTCTCTTGATCATACTGGTCCAGTTGTGAGGATTTTGGTTTTCTTTGCACTGCGTTGTAATTCATACAGAAGCCTACCATCTCGATCTTCAGCAGCCAGTGATTCAAGTGAGTTATATGCCAATAAAACTGTCTTTTAAATTGACAGTGAAGACGTGATAAATAGCAGCAGAACACTGACATACTTCAGAAGACAAGCCCCGGGCTGAGCCCCGGTGGCATAGTGGTTGTGCGCGGGACTGTGGCCCACTGGGATGGAGGTTCAATTCCAGCAGTGGGGCTGGGCCTCCTACTCCCACCACCGGAGAGCAGTGATGCCCAAAAAACTGGAAAAAAAAAAAAAGAAGACAAGCCCCTCGGGCTGGAAGACACTCAAAATACAACCACCTCCCCAAAGTAGAATCCGCCTTCATGACTAGGATGCACTAAAGTTTTCAGAACCTCAGTTTGCTGATGAGGCATTACTCAAAATGAGAAGAAATGGCTAAAAGTGCATTTATAATTGGATCATAGCATGATAAAATATGAATCTAGGAACATTTGAAGTGGTCAAAAATGAAATGTCTGTAGCTTGATATCTTAGACATTAGTGAACTGAAATGGACCAGGATGGAACAGTTTGAATCAGAAAATCATATAAATTATCACATATGCTGGGAATAACTAATTGAAGAGTGATGACATCATATCCATCGCTAAAAACAACACTTAGAGAGAGCTATCCTGAAATATAACAATATTACTGTTAAGATGGTCTGCATTTGCCTGCAAGGAAGACAAGTTACTATGACTATTATTTTAGTATATGTGCTGCCAAGGTGAGCACGAGTTACTGTGATGATTATTAACATGGATGCACCAGTCACTCATGCCACAGATGAAGAAATGGAAAATCTTTACTGATTTCTGCAGTCTTCAATCGACCAACCATGCAATCAAGATT
This sequence comes from Nesogale talazaci, assembly GCA_004026705.1. NCBI lineage: Eukaryota > Metazoa > Chordata > Mammalia > Afrosoricida > Tenrecidae > Nesogale > Nesogale talazaci. The sequence continues at coordinate 9,276 of PVJH01033324.1, forward strand.
GACAGTGTAATTGACAATTACTGTGGAGTGGAACTAAAAGGTTGGAAGCAAAGAAGTAGGGTGAATTGTTGGAAAATATGGCTGAAGACTCTAGTGAAAAACCTGCCTCTAGCAGTTGATGGAATAGGAATTGAGATAATTGATAATTCCACGAACAGATTCCCTGCTGGAAGCCTCCATTCATTCATGCCAAGAAATTGACCGAACGACTGGAAGACACTCAGATGTGTGCCCATCCTGAAGAAAAGGGATCTAGCAGAATACAGAAACTACCAGACAATATCACTCATATGGCACACGAGCTGAATTTTGATGAAAAAAATTTTGATGGAAAAAATATGGAGCACCATACCAACAAGGAACTTCCAGAAATTGCAAGCCGGACTCTCCAGAGGATGTGGAGGAGGGATATCTCTATGGAGATCAGTGATGGATCTTGGCTGGAAGCAGAGAAAGATATTTACCTGTGATTTATTGACTGTACTAAGGCATTCGTAACACAGTGTGCATGACCTTGCAAAGAGTAGGAATCCCAGAGCACTTCCTTGTGTTCACAGAGACCCTGTCCATAGACCAAGAGGCGGTCATTTGAATAGAACAAGGAAACGCGTCATGGAGAGGTGTGTAGAAGTCTCGCATCTTTTCATCATATTTATGCTGTCTGTGGGCTGAGCAAAGACTCTGGGGAGCAGTCAGTCGTCTATGGAGAACAGGATCGGAAGAAGCCTCATCAAGAACCAGCTTCATATGCAGATGATTCATGCTGGGCTTCTGTGAATGGAGTGGATTTGAAGCACCAGCTGATGAGGATCTAAGACTCTAGCCTTCTATATAAATCAGACCTCAACAGAAAACCAAGATCCTCACCACTAGACCGGGAAGCAACTCCATGATACATGACAAAGAGATTGAAGTTGTCAAAGACTTAATCTTACTTGGACCCACAATCAAGGCTCATGCGAGCATCAGCTAAGAAATCTAACACATTGCACTGATGAACGCTGCCGTGTAAAACCTCTTTCAAATGTTGAAGAACAAGGGATTCGCTTCTAGCCCTGAGGGGTGCCTGGCCTAGGCCCTGGTATTTCCAATCACTGTTGATATCTGTGAAAGTTGGAGCATGACCAAGGGAGACAGAGGAATCGAAACCTTTGAAGCATAAGGTCCGTGAAGAATATTAAATGGATCTCAGACTGCCAGAAGAATGGGCAACTCTGACTTGGAAGACCCACAGCCAGGATGCTCTGTGGAAGAGAAGAGGGTGAGAGGTTGTCACACTATCAGGGAGAATTTGCTCCCGGTTAGCACAGAGTCAGGGAAAAGGAGGAAGACCGTTGAGAAGACGGATTGACATAGGGGCTGCAACAATGGGCTGAAACGTAAGAATGAGGGTGAGGAAAGTGCAGAGCAGCAGGTTTCCTTCTGTTGGACAAGGGATCGCCGGGAGTCAGAAGCCACTTGGTGGCAGCTCACAAGTCTAAGAGCGTCCCTGTTGGACCTGCCCCTCCCATACCTTGAGGTCCCTTCCCGTTGGATGCTGGCTTTTAACTATGTGGGTGTGTTTCCTCGTAAGCCCAGTTGCTGTTATTGCATGTGGAATTGTCATTGCCCCCAATTGTCGATAGACACAACTCGAAACGTGGGATGCTTTCTTCTTCCTCTAAGGCAGCGGTGCTCAAACTTCCTAATGCTGTGGCCCTTTCACACACTTCCTCATGTTGTTGTAACCCCCCAACCATAAGGTTATTTTTGTTGCTGCTTCATCCCTGTCATTTTGCTACTGTCATGACTCCGGCGACCCCTGTGAAAGGGTTGTTTCACCTCCAAAGGGGTCCTGCCCCACAGGTTGAGAACCACTGCTCTAGAGGGACTAGGTTTTTGTAGAGGGTGGGGGCGGATGGGTGGAGTTGTTTTAACCATCCGTTCGTGTGCTCGGGTACCTGGTCTCATCTCAGCAGCCGAAGCAGCTCAGGCTTTATGTTGACCCTTTTTCCTCCCTGGGAAGACCCAGCCCAAAGCAGGATTCTTGACCATAGGAGGCTTCTTGAAAGGGCTGGTCGTTGACCGATGCTGTTTGGTGTCGTGGATCTTTGTGAAGAACGGGGGTTCGCCCACACTGCATGGGCTTCTCCAGAACCTCTTCCTAGACCAAGAGGCAGTCCGTGGAAGGGGGGTGCAGTGCATTCCTTTGATCTTCTGTCTGTACTTTTTGCATTGTTCGACATTTGCCTGTACTTACGGCCATCAAGGCCCCTTCTGATTCATGGCATCCTTGGGAGGACAGGGTAGCACTGCCCCTGTGAGTTTCTGAGACCGTGATTTTTTATGGGAGTAGAAAATCCCATCTCTCCCCCATAATTCTCTATGAGAGAAGAAAGTCGCGTCTTTCTCCTTTGGAGTGGCAGGTGGTTTGAACCACTGACCTTGTGGTTAGCAGGCCAATGCACAGCCCACAATGCCCCCAGGGCTGCTGTTACTGGCCCTTCGAGCCTCCTGTCCACTCCTCTATCAGCCCTTCCTGCCTCAAAGCTGTCCAAGTGCGGTTTCCTTGGCCTGGAACGCTCTCTCCCTCGTCTGTAGCTCGACTGAGTTCCCGCTCTCCTTCTTCCACACTCCCTTGACTACGTCAAGCCAGCCTCAGCTCCCAGACGAGGCATCTGCACTGCTCCACTCTCTGCCTTTTTTCTGTTTTGCACTTATTACAAGTCATTAAAGGACATATTTTAAAGTTAAAGTTTAAAGCCAAAGTTAAAGTTTAAATGGCTTTCCTGATGGAATGCAAGCCGCACAGGAGCTGTTCTGGCCCGTCCTGTGGACTCACCGCTATGGGTCGGCCTGGACCAGGTGATGTGGGCGAGTGGAAGGGTCATGGGACCAAAGGAGGCGTGGCAAGTGAACAGACACACGGGTTTTTGTATTGCTTACACTTTCTCTATCATGATCTCTTTTAAATTGAAAACACATGTGTGCTGTGACTTGGGTAAGGGTTTGCCGGGCAGATCATCCGTCTTATATTCGACAGTTCATGCACATTTTGTTTCCAGGCCTCCCCAGCAACCCCCACAATGCACCGCAGTACATTCCCTCCCCTCCCTGTTTCCATTTCTCCTCCTTCTTTCCCCTTCTTGAACTTTGTCCTTGGGTAATGGGCACCCTTTGGATCTGAAAATGGCTGGTTATTCTAACAAGGGGCAGGAGTGGGGGTGGAGGTGGGTGGGCACATAGGGCAGGGAGTGAGGCGTTCAGTCCCAGGCTTGAAGGGCGATTACAGGCCATGGTAGTGTGTGTGTGTGTGTGTGTGTGTGTGTGTGTGAGATGATTCTATGTATGGAAAAATTCAGCTTTTCATGAGTCAAGGCAGAAGTATGTGCTCAACTGTGTGACGGATTAGATCAGATAGTGTCTGAATGCTTTTCTTGTAGGGTGGGAGGGGTGGGGAGAACGAAAATGAAGAATGTACTCTAATGGACCAAGAAATCACTCACTCATTGACTCGGCCTCAAAACGACCCTATGAGAAGAACTGCCATGTGGGTTTTCTAAGCAGCACATCTTTCAGGGAGTGGAAAGAAGGCCTCATCTGTCCCCCGTGGAACCGCGAGTGGATTTGAACTTCTGGCTTCTCTGTTCACAGCCCAGTGTATAGAACCACCACTCCCCCACTGAAAAAATAGGAAAACTAAGGACCCCCAACCTGAGAAAAGGACTGTGATGGGCCGTAAGGCTCATTTTAAAAGGCACCAGACAAAACAATTCTGAAACAAGAAATGGAGTAGCAGGTGAAAAATGAAACCGATAGACGAAAAGAGTTCTGTGTTAGTCCAGGTAGACTAGAGAAGCAAATTCATAGACACGCATATGGATATAAGGGAAAGGTTTATATACAAGAGGAATGGGACACTGAGAAAGCATCCCAGCCCAGTCCAGTTCAAAGTCATAAGTCCGATATTAGCCCATATGCCCAATACCAGTCTATAAAGTCTCCTTCTGACTCATGAAGTCACAGGCCAGTGAGTGCAGAATCACGGCGCTGGTGGGGGTCTCCCCATGGCTCCTCGCTTCCAGGGCTCAGGGTCTATCAACAGCATCCAGTGGTGGTAGAAGCAACTCAGCGCTGGCAGGGGTCTCCATGTAGCTTCTCCAGCTTCAGAGGTCTGGTTCCATCAGAATAAGGCTGTGTGGCTTCTCCTCTGGCTCCTTCAGCTCCTTGGACGCTGCCATCTGTCTTGTCCATAGTTCATCGTCTCAGAGACTAACTCCCAACAACTGGGGAGATGACCTCTCTTCTCACAAGAGAAATATCGTGAGATTTCCCAGAAGTCTCAGGAGAAAGCCATGCCTACACAGAGGCCTCATTGGCTACTCAATGGCTACCTCCAGATTAACAGGCTAGACTCCACCCCTCCATCCCAATCATGAAATTGGCATAGCAAATACATGACTGCCATAAGTTCTTAGAAATGTACACACACACACATACTGCAGCAGGAATGTGAAAGGAGGAAATGCACAGATGATTCATAGGAGAGGAAATAAGACTTCCCCATCAGTACATAAAAACACAGTGACAAAAAAACCAAAACAAAACACAGTGACGAGGTTATTATTATCTCCCCGTGCCCTCTGAGTTCCCGGCATTTTCCAGTAGATAGAACCATGACCCCCAAGACCATGGCCCTCAGGTGCCCTTCAGGCCTGGACCTGGTCTCTCCTGATAACCGGTCCAAAGTATGTGAGACCAACAGGCCGACTCTCTCCTTCCTGGCCACAGAGGTGCATTCAGACTGTCCTCTTCCAATAAGGAGCTGTGTGTTCTTTTGGCGGTCAGTGTTCCTTTCAATGCTCTTTGCTAGCGTCATAGTTTCAATACACCGACTTTTATCCACTCTTATTTATTCACGATCCAACCTTCACACGAACAGGAGGCAATTGAAAGTCCCAAAGCGTGGACCAGGGATGCCTGAATCCTCAAGAGAGCGCCTTTGCTATGCGGCAGTTCAGAGCGGGCTTGTGTGGCAGACTCAACCCATGCAATGGCCATTTATCTCTTCACTGCTGTTTGCATGTTGTGGCGCCAAGCGAGAAGAAGTCCTTGACAACTCTGATCTTTCCTCCCTCCACCTACCATGATGCTGCCCCTCGGTCCAGCTGGGAGGACTGGGGTCTTCTTGACATTGAGCTGTCATCCGACCCCAAGGCTGCCCCTCTGATCTGCGTCAGAAAGCCCTGCGGGTTCCTCTCCCGTTCATCAAGCAAGGCAGTGTCATCTGCCTTCTACAAGTTGTTCACAAGCCTTCCTTCAATCCCGATGCCTGTGAAAGATAGAAGTCCCCAAGGGGTGTGGGGTGGGGGGGACAGGACTCCAAGGAGAGGGGAAGGGTAGACTATTGGAGTGGGGGAGGGGGTTGATGAGTAGTTTAAAAAGTTTGACGAGTAGTTTAAAAAGTTGAATGCTGTGTTAGCCCGGGTAGACTAGAGGAACAAATTTCATAGACATATGAATATAAGGAAAGGGTTTATATACAAAAGGAATGGAATACTGAGAAAGCCTGTTCAAAGTTTTAAGTCCGATATTAACCCATATGCCCAATACCAGTCTATAATGTCTCCCTCTGACTCACAAAGTCACAGGTCAGTGGGTGCAGAATCCAGGCGCCAGCAAGGGTCTCCCCATGGCTCCTGACTTCCAAGGCTCAGGGTCCATCAACAGCATCCAGTGGTGGCAGAAGCAACTTATCCCTGGCAGGAGTCTCAATTTGGCCTCTCCCGCTTCAGAGGTCTGGCTCCATCAGGGCTAAGCTGTGTGGCTTCTCCGGCTCCTCAGACGCTGCCATCTTGTCTTGTCTGTAATTAATCGTCACTGAGACTAACTCCCAACAACTGGAGAAGATAGCTTCTCCAGGGAAATATTGTGAGATTTCCCAGAAGCCTCAGGAGAAAGCTATATCCACACAGAGGCCTCATTGGCTACTCAATGGCTATCTCCAGATTAACAGGTTAGACTCCACCCCTACATTTCAATCATAAAATTAACATAAGCACATGACTGCTACAAATGCAAAGCTGATCATCTGACATGTGAAGTCCCACTAATTTACGATGTACAATAAATAAATTTACAAATTGCAATAATAATAATAATAAAATCATTAGGACAGTTGTATAGTTGGAGATGTGTGCTAGTTACATAATCTGGTGTCAATTTGAGAGGATTAAGGGTAAAGGGGTGGGCTCTAGTCTGTCAATCAGGTCACAGCCAATGAGGACTCTGGGGGCATGGTCTTCCCCTGAGGATTCTGGGAAAACTCTGGTATTTCCTCTTTGGAGACACTTTTTCACTCTGATCACTCTCTCAGAGACTTCCTACTTACAAGGGCAACTCCCCGTGAGACATTCCTGAGGAGAAGCCACATAAAACTACCCTGAGGGAGTCCGAATTTTGAAGCTGAAGGAGCAACATGGAGCCAGCACTGAGATGCTTACAACACCACTGGATCCAAAGACTTCTTACCCACTGGCCTGTCTTAGTCTGTAGACTAGATAAACAAATTCATAAACACACGTATGTGTATAAGAAAGACATTTATATACAAGAGCAATTGAACACTGAGAAAACATCCCAGCTCAGTCCAGTAGAAGGTCATAAGTCCAATATTAGCCCATATGTCAGATAACAATCTATAAAGTCCTCTTTAGACTCACAAAGCACATACAATGACACCAGGACAATCAGAGGCCAGTGGGTGCAGAGTCTTGTGTGTCCAGTGGCGGTAGAAGCATCTCAGCGCTGGCAGGGGTCGCCCATGGCACCCCCAGTTTCCAGGGCTCAGGGTCTATCAGCATGCTGCCATGTGTCTTGTCAGCTGCAACATCTCCCAGAGGGTGAGCCTAGAGAGAGTGTCACCTGCCTCCAAGAAGGAATTATTGTATTTCCCAGAATTCTCAGGAGGCCATGCCCACACACAGATTTCATTGACTATCTCTAGATTAATAGGCTAGCCTCCACCCCCACACTCTTCATCCTCAAACTGACACCAGATTAGGTAACTGTCACACCTGTGATGGTCCTGCATGTGTTTTGTGAGTCAGAAGATGATTTTACAGATTGGTATCAGACATATGGGTAATATGGACCTATGGACTTGACCTGGACTTGGCTGGGATGTTTTCTCGATATTCAATTCCTCTTGTAGATAAAATTCTTTCTTATACACAGGAATGTCTATGAATATTTTCCTCTAGTCTACCCACACCAGCACAGGTGATTTTAAAGCTTTCTCCTCTACCATTTTCAATGCTTTTCTAATTTGGAGTGGCACACTTGTATTGCGCCTGTCAGGAAAGGGAACCAAGTTAACAATACATGTGTGCGAGACCATTTCTCAGCAGGCAAGCCGCATCACACGTGGGAGGCGCTCAGGCCTCCACCCTCCGTGGACAGGCATAACGCCCTACATAGGGACCTTCAAGGCTGTGATCGATCAGAAGCAGGTTGCCAGCCCGTTTTCCCAGAAACCTCTGGGTGTGTTTGAAACACCAGCCTTTAGCTGGCTGCCTTCAGCAACTGGCAGCAAGTTTCACCTGGGAGAGGGCTGGCCCAAAGAGCAGTGAGTGCCTCCCCTGCACCTACCAAGGGCATTTGAAGGTGAGGTGAATGGCTGGTGGAAACCAACCAGGGTGGGTATGACCCACCCTGTCTGCCCCCGTCAGCCTGGACTGGCAACTGGTGGCAGACTATTTCTGTTGGCACAACACTGCTTGTGGTCGGTGACCAACCGGTCAGGATCCATATCTCGTTTAATAAACAGAGACTTGTTTTCCCAAAGAGTAATTTTAAGCTAAGGTTTTGGGGAGGCAAGAGGCGGGGCTTTCGACAAGCATTCAGTCTGCCTTTGGGCATTTCCAGTTTTGCCGACTGGCAGCTGCAAAAGACCAGACAGCAGAGTCCAGGATGGCTGGTTCTTTCTTCCCAACACCCGCTTCTCGTCTCCCTCTGAGTCCCTCCTTCTCCTTCTAGAACCTTCTTTCCATTCTCCACCTTTCTCCCTCTTGTCCTCTCTTGTCCTCACTATCCCCAGTCCCAAGGGTCCTGGATCTCAGTCCTCACACCGTCCTGCCTGAGTAGCCCAAGGGAGATGCCACGTGAAACCCAGAAGAAAGAGTAGAGACGCTGGGAGGACCACGGGGTGGGGGTGGGCAGCCCCTCCACCTCCTCCAGCCAGATGATCTGTCCCTTTTCTCTAGGGCAGTGGTTCTCAACCTTCCTAATGCTGCAACTCTTTAATTCAGTTCCTCATGTTGTGGTGACCCACCCCCCCCAAGCATAACGTTATTTTCACTGCTGCTTCATCACTGTCATTTTGCTTCTGTTATGAAGTGTCATGTAGATAGCAGATAGGCAGGGTGCATTTTCATTGTGACAAGTTGAACATCATGAAGTCCTCTTGATTCATCACCAAACGATATGCAATTACATATATTGAACTATTTACTTCTAATGACAAATACATGAAATGTTGTCTTGAAGCCTGGTGTAGCATCAGTAACAGTCTTCATGCCGGGTTCTCCTATGTAGGTGTATCTGCCAGTGGACAGACCCATCCCTGCGAAAGGGTCCTTTGACCCCCAAAAGGATGGAGACCCATGGGTCGAGAAGGAAGGGTGGAAGCCCTGGTGGCGCAGCGGTCCTGCACTGGGCTGCAATTCTCACGGTTGGCAGTTTGAAGCCACCAGAAACTGTGGGAGAAAGGCTGGGTTTTCTCTTAAACTCTTAAACTGTCTCCCAAACATACTGAGTCTGGACTGATTGATGACCCTGAGTCTGGCTGAAAATGAGGGACCCAATGGCCTCTCACTCCGCTGTCAGGGGAGAGCTTGGTCTTGGGAGAAAAGACCTGGAGGTATGTATGCTCCTGTACCAAGATTCCCCAAGCCAAACCTGCAACTGCCAGGCGATGCCGGCCCCTAGAGGACAGTCCTAGAATTGCCTCTGGGAAACAGGCTGCCACTGTCTCCTCTTGGGTTTGAACCGCCAGCCTCTCGGCTCACCCAGAGACAGCATGAATTGGGACTGACTGCATGGCACCCAGCTCCAGCAGCAACGGGGCTGCACAGGTGATGGCTGAGCCGAGTCCTGACTTTACCTTCCAGCTGCTCAGTGGAAGAGGAGGGGAATGGGCTCTGGAGGACTTTCTTTAGAAAGTAGAGGAAGAATCTGTGTTTCAAAGAAACCCAGAGTGGAGGTTTGAGTATTTTTAGAGACTCCCTCCAAAGTAAAAGACTTGGTGAGGCCACTGGTAAGATCCTTCTAGGATTTAGCCCCAGGGGGCATTCTGTTTTCCTAATGGGGACAGCTGCTCCAAATACACACTGGCTTAGCTGAACCTACTGACCCATCTGTCCAGCACAGCTCCTCGTGGGTCTCAGCTCGCTACAAAGCAGGGATGTCAGGTGTGCAGAGTCACAAGTAGGCAGAGATAAACTGACAGTATGGGGCTTGCTCTGTCCCACCCCCAAGAGCTCATTCCCAGTCAGGCTGCTGTCCTCCGACGTGGCCTCCGAAGCCAGGAACAGCCATAAGCAGCCCTTGCTGTGTCATGTGATGTCATGTCACCTCGTGGCCAGTCTACCAAGGAGGCCTGGTGAAAGCACTCAATTGCCAACCAGGAGGTCCATGGTACGAGCCTACCAGCTACTCCGCAAGAGAAAGACGGGGCAGTCTTTTCCTGATAAGATGTAGCCTGGGAAATGCGACAGGGCAGGTCTAGTGTGTACTGAAGGTTGCTAGGAATGGGAATCAACAGACTGGTTGTTCACAAGGTCCCCGAGTGCAAATGGTTTGCTGTCAGCTGCTCCCTGAGAGGTGGAAGAAAGGCTTGGCGATCCATGTCCATCCAGAGTGTAGTCAAGTAGCACATGTGATCTTGACTCAGTGGATCACAGTGGATTTGGTTCTTCTGGCTTGGATGATGCATGGCTTTTTGCTTATTATTATTTTTATTTATTAGCTTCTGAAGGCCTAGGAGCTAGAGAGAAAAAGTCTCTCCTTCCCATTTACTCTAAGTACAGTTCCTCCTATCTTTCAGAATTATAGTAGGGGAAACTTCCAGACATACCCAAAGTAGAATAAATGGTATAGTTTCCTGAACTGCCTACATGTCTGTATCACCAGCTTTAACAGTTACCAACACTCTGCTACTTTGTTACTGATCCCCCCCCCTTAAATTATTTCAACCATAAATAGAACCATAATAGCGTTACCATTTCCAACAACACGGACAGACAGTGATCCTGTAATAGGATCCTGGACCCAGTCCATGTTCAGTGTCCCCTTTTTGTCTCAAGAGTCGCTTTTGAATTGAATACCCACATATTGTTTAATTTGTTATGTTTCCTAAATAAATCTTTCAATTTGGAATTTTTTAAATTTTATTGGGAACTCTTACAGATAGCATATAATTCCACAGTTCAATAACATCAAGCATAGACACGTCTTTAGAAAATGAGGTTGTCTGATGAAACATACAATTTCCCTCCTACTTCTTTAATGTTTTGTCCCTACCCCACCCACTATCATGATCCCAATTCTACCTTACAGATCTGGCTGGGCCAGAGGATGTACACGGGTACAGATAGGAACCAGAAACACGGGGCATCCAGGACAGATGAACCCTCAGAACCAGTGCTGAGAGTGGTGATACCAGGAGGGTGGAGGGAGGGTTGGATAGAAAGGGGGAACCAATTACAAGGATCTACATATAACCCCCTCCCTGGGGGACAGACAATAGAAAAGTGGGTGAAAGGCGACATTGGATGGTGTAAAACATGACAAAATCATGATAATTTATAAATTGTCAAGGGTTCATGAGGGAGGGGGAAGTAAGGGAGGGGGAAAATGAGTTGATACCTAGGGCTCAAGTAGAAAACAAATGTTTTGAGAACGCTGGCAAGAGATGTGCTTGACCATGGATGGATGGATGGATTGTGATGAGTTGTATGAGCCCCCCAAAAATGATTTTAAAAAAAGACAACGAGGTTGTCAGTTTTCCAGCGAGGTGATTATGATGGACTCTGATCCTTTGACAGCCTTTTCTCTTGCTCCTCAGGTATGAAGTGTCTGTACGCCCTCTGTGTGTCTGCGCACGACTTCTTTTGCATCCCGTAGGGTGAGGCTCCGAGGCCCAAGGTGACTGACCTTCTGTCTACAGGAAGTCCCTTTGAACAGGGCATCTGGGAAACCCCAGTCTCTTCAGTTTCACAAAAGCCATCTTATAGAAAGACCTCAGAGCAAAAAGTCCCACACCTGTGGCCTTCGAGAAGGAATGGCAGGCGTCCTTAACTGGCAGCATGCCCCAGACTTCTCTCAGACTTCTTCCTGTTTCCAAGCACTGACTGCCCACAGCACTGCTCCCGAGGGAATGGGAGCAGGCCCTGTCTGCTCTGCAGACTGGCCCGCACAGTGAATCCCTACCACGCTCCTTCCCAGTATTGATCCAGTTTGGGATATGGAGAACAGTATAGATAAAAAAGTATAGATTTCTTGATTAGCTTCATTTTTTAAAAAAGTCAATGTGCAAATAACTAATGAAGTAAGTGTGTGCTATGTGGTTCTGGGTAAACCATTAACCACTGAGCATTAAAACAAAACAAAACAAAACAAAAAACCCTGCAGGAGAAAGACGGACGCTTCCGCTCCTGCGAAGAGGTCGTCTCAGAAGCCCACCCGGGCAGGTCCGCTCCATCCCCCGGGGTCACTCACTGTGAGCAGGAATTGACGTCAGAAATTGACGTGACGTGAATCCCACCAGAGAAGCTGCGGCTCCATGAAGACTCGTAGAAAACAAATGTTTTGAGAACGCTGGCAAGAGATGTGCTTGACCATGGATGGATGGATGGATGGATGGATTGTGATGAGTTGTATGAGCCCCCCAAAAATGATTTAAAAAAAAGACAACGAGGTTGTCAGTTTTCCAGCGAAAACTGCAGTGCTTTATGGGGACTTTCCTTTTTGTCACACGGACACTTGAACTTGGACCTCTGGGTCCCCCTCCCAGTGACCCACATGTATGCAGAAAGCCTTATCAAAGAACCAATGGAAATGTTGTTCTTCCCTTTGAGTGAGAACTTAGCAACCACATCCTTACCCTGGGGAGTAGTAATTGATGAGGCAGGGTGAGAACTTCCTAGCCAGTCCCCCCCTCTTCCCCCATGACATGGCCAGCACTCTTTCGGAGAGGGCCCTGTGTTGCTGTGACACGGAACAGTTTTCTGTGAAGCTCTCTCACCAAAAGGAAGGGGAAGAAAGGCCTGGCTACCCACTTCTGGGAAACTCCAACTCACTGCCCTAAAGCCAGTTCTGATACACAGAATCCCCATAGGACAGGATAGAACTGCTCCTGTGAGTTTCT
>PVJH01033325.1:0-21685 GCA_004026705.1 Nesogale talazaci
CTGTTCCATGGGGGGGAGGGTGCACTGATTCACTGGGATATGGGGGGGGGGGTCAGTTCCCTGGCATCTCTTCTGAGAAGCCTCCAGGGGCGGGAGTGGGGGGACACTCTTAACTTCAAACCATCTGGTTAGCAGCCAGGCATACTTAGCCTTTCGAAAGCACCGCTCCAGCTAATCTTGTGGTGGGGTTGGTGGGTTTGGCGGAGGAATGACCATCCTCTGGAGTTGAAACCTCTCGCAGGTCCAATAGGGGGAGGATGAGGTCATGGCCCCCTTAGAACTGGCCATTGCAGGAGGGGGACTCGGATGCCTCCCAGAGTAGACATCCAGACCCCAGAGTTGGTGAGGCCTTTGCTGCTGCGCGTTCACAGGGTGGCCAAGTTCACCGGCTGCTGGGGACCTTGTCAGCTGCCACCCAGTCAACTTAACTCACAACAGGACAGAGTGTCCTCACAGGTAGCTTTACGTGGGAACCACCACGTCAGTTCCCGTCACGTACAGTCTTCCTCTTCTGCGGTGACCCTCTGCTGGAAGCATACCAAAGTATGCACCGCCAAGTCCCGCTATCGTTGCTTCCAAGGAGAATTCGGGCTGCCTGCCCTCCAAGACAGATCTCTCCGTTTGTCTAGGGTAATCCATGGTCCTTCTCCTGTTCTGCACCCGCACGGTCATTCAAAGACATCAGTCCTGCCAGCTTCCTCGTGCATCGGTCGACTTTCACCCATGCACATGAGGCGATGGGAAATTCCATGTCTGGGTGGGGTCAAGTCTTTGAAGTGACGGGCTCTTCGTCAACACTTGAAAGAGGTCTTGTGCATTACATGTGTCCAGTGCAATGCTTCATTTGATTTCCTGACTGCCGCTTCAACGGGCACAGATTGTGGATCCAAGAAAGATGAGATCCGCAGGTGGTTAAAAAGCCTCCAAGGATGTTTTCTTCTTCGTGTGGTCCTGCTTCTTGGATGATTTGCTCAGTAGCATAAATATGATTCAAAGACATTCCCCGCCCCCGCCCCCCCCCCAAGCACACCTTCCCAGATTGTAGACCATGCAGCATTCACTTGCTCCATTCGAAGGGCAGCCTCTTGGTCTGTGTACAGGTGTTCTGCAGGAGTACGATGAAGTGTTGAGGAATTCGGGTACTGTTGTTCTAATTTATTGATGATAGGGCAACTCTTCTGCTTCTTCTTAATCCATCTTGGAATGTGTTCATTTCATGTGTTTTCAAATGCGCTGACAGAAACTTTTTCATAATGTATCTTTTCATCTCCTTAAGCTTTACTGCCTTTGGAGGTGTGTACAGTCTTTGGGGTGGGCTTTCCTCTCATATTTTGTCTCAACTCTTCTTCTTGATTAATCTGCATGAGGTTGTATATCTGTTCTTGCACACTTTCCCCAAAGAATGAACTTTTGTTGTTGATGATCCCCTCTCTTTGGCATTTTGTTCGTTTTGGTTGATTTTGTTCTGGTTCATGTAGACATATAGTTTCCTGTCTACTTTCTCTGATCTTGTTCTCCTTTAAGTTGTCTCAATTGGATTCGTCCACTTTTAACCTTGCTTTTTCTTTTTACTTTAATATGTAAGAGAGGTCTTTATTTCAAAGAATAATTACATGTTAAGAAAATACCCTAACCCAGTCTAGATCAAGTACATAATAAGTCTGATATTAGCCCTATGTCCAATAGCAATCGATAAATTCCTCTTCAGACTCATGTAACACATGCAATGCTGCACCCTGTCAAGGAAGGATGGAAAAACTCAGTCTGGCTGAGTTCTGACTCTCCTGGGTTTTATCGTATAGATACATTGTGAAGTTAGAGAAATGAGCAGTGCAGTGTTATATATATATACTGATCTATTTCATTTTATATAGTCACATCTTTTCTTCTAGTATTCATTTTTTAAAACAACTATATTGGGTGCTCATACAACTCTTACCATAATACATACTCATGTTTGATGTATTTGTTGCCATCATCATTCTCAAAACATTTTCTTTCTGCTTGAGACCTTGGTATTAGCTTCTTACTTCCCCCCTTCCGGTCCCACCCTTCCTTCCTCACGAATCCTTAGTAATTTGTAAATTATTAGTACTTTTTCATGTCTTACACTGACCAATGTTTCCCTTCACCCACTTTTCTGTTGTCCATCCCCCAAGGAAGGGATAACCTTGCTTTTTCTAAGAAACATTGTAAAGGTGTAATCTCCCTCAAACTGCTGCCTAGTGATGCCCATGTGTTTTACTAAGTGCAAACTATTTTCTAATTTCCTTTGTGATATCTCTTAGGACCAGAATTCTTTTTTTAGGATGGTCTCAAACCTAAAGTGAGGGATTTATTTTTGTTTTCAGCTACCTGTGCAGCATTGATTAGTAACATCAATGCATTGTGATCAGACAATTGATCCGTAAGGTACCACTTCTTTGACATTGAGCCGTGCTATTTGGCCTAGTCCGATGGATTTTGGGTCAATATTCCAAGAGCGCGCCAAAGGACAATGCTTTCTCCATGACTAGCACGTGCCATATGCAAGTATTTGTTCATCAGATCAAGTCTTGGACATTCTGACAGCGCACGGGGTTGTGCGTGTGAGAGAGAGAGAGACAGAGAATAAAGGCACAAGCCTAATCACGTCCATCCTCGGCATGAGGTATTAAATCCCCCATTAGAGTGCAGAGTTAGTATCTTCTCCCTATAGCTCTTTCCATTTGGACTGTATATGTGTTGAGAGATCTTATTGAAGTATCTGGGTTTTAAGTGGTTTGTCTTCCTGGTGAATTGAACCTTTATGAAAATTTAATGAGTCTCTTTTTCTATAGTAATGATTTCTTGAGCCTTAAAATCTACATGATCTGGCTTTTAGTATAACTACACCAGCATGATGCAACTTTTCTATCCTTTTACTTTTAGACCTTTTCTGCCCTGAAGTACTAGCTCGATCATTCTTATAAACAGTCTGTAAGTCCCCCACCCCCACCCCCCTTTTATTTTTCACTCTGGTAGTCTTTTTCTTTTTAGTTGAAGATTTTGTCTGTTTACTGCTATATTTGGATTCATTTCTATCTTATTTTAATATTTCTGGTCATTCTGGGTTTTTTTTCCAGGTTATTTTTCCTTTCCAGCATTTTTTAAATTAACTAATGATTTTCAGAGTAGAGTTCCTACAGATATGTATCTCATTGAGATCAAGTGTAATTGCACAATTGACTGCTCCCATCACTTTCAAAACCAGTTTTTTTTTCTTCTTGAACTCTTTGGTGTCAGTTTGCTCCCCTTTATTTCCTTCCTCCCCAGGAACCCTTATTATTGTATTATATCTATTACTATTGTTGTGGCTGTTGTTATTTTTTGTCGTATCTTACGTCATCTGGCGCAATTTTAAATGGATTGCTACTGTCCCACTCTTTATTCCATGTTTTCCCCTTCTATTGATTGAGAAGTTACACATTCCGTGTCTCCTCTTTTAGTGCTAATCCCAGAAACTTTACCATGAATATTTTAAAACCTTAATCAATATCCTCAACCTCTTGATCAATACAGGGCCCTTGGAATCTTTAAACTTCCAGCTCCTTCCTTCCTCCCTGCAATGCCCAACTGGTAGACTCTGTTTGCCCAATATTGGGGTTAAGTTTTGTCCTGGATTTTCTTTCAGTCCTTCTTCTTCTTGTTTGCATTTTCTCTTTACCATTTCTTCTTACACCTCAAACATTTCTGAGATCCGTTTTTCTTCCCTTTCCTTCCCTTTTATCTTGAAATACATTTTGATTTCCTATAGTGAAAGCCACCCCAGTGTTTCCACCCATTGTTGAAACCTTGAATGTATGTCTAGTGCATCCATCTTTTACTCTCACTCTTTACAAGGTCTCTCACTCTTTACGGATCTCCTGTTTTAGGTCGACAACGTCTTTGTTGGGTCTTGTCTTGTCTGGACACTTGGAGAATGTTGCTCTGCTTCCCTTCGCTGGCCCTCCTCATTGCTGTCCTGCAGGGGGCCTGCTCTTGTTGCAGTCAATGTGCGTGTGGTTTGTTGGATGGCTGAGTCTGGAGCTGGGCGTCTGTCATCAGAACTAGAGGAGTCTCAGCCATTTGCTAGTCAACGGTGGGATCATCCTTTTCCCCCTCCTCTTCATGGTGGAACACCAATTAGGCTTGTGTTGGACCTTCTTTTTGGGCTCCACACTGTCTGCCCTGTCTTCATTATTTGCCCTCTCTCTCTCTCTACCTCTCTGCTACAGTTTAGTTAAACTTTTAGAGCTGTCTCCCAGTTCACTCATTTTCCTCTGAGCTCATTTCTTGTTTGTTTGTTTCTTGGCTTGCTTGGTTTTGTTTTTGATTTCTGAGGGTATACTTTTCATGTCTAGAAATTCTTGTTAGAATTGTTGTGAAATCTGCCTGCTTCATTTTAATAGTCTAGTCTTCTGTTATCTTTCAGTCCCCTCTCTCTTAAAACATACTTTATATTCTAGATCTAACGTTTTCAATATTTGCAGTCTCAGAGACAGTCCCCCTCCCCCCCAAAAAATATTTGCCATCTTTGGGGTTCGCGCTATCATGTCATTTTTCTGTTGTATCTTTCTTATTTTTTCTTTGTGGAATGATTTTTTCATTGTGAACGTGTTTCTTGAAGTCTCACCTGTGGGAATTCTTTGAAGCCTGAGTTTAAAGTGTGCTCTTGCAGAAAGGATTGTCTTTTATGGTTAGCTGGCACAACTGGACACTTGAAATTACATTTAGCTTGGGTCTTTGGGGCCACGCTATTAGTAGAAATTCTGGCCTCACACCCCCAAGATTTGAAGTCTGAGGCTAAGAATTCTCAGGGCAAGTGTGTCTCTCTACCTCCAGTTCATCGGGGGGCCAGGGTTTGAATGGTGTCTGTCCATACTCTCTGTCTGTGAGGGACATTATGTGACCCTAGAGTCTTCTTTGGGGGTAGGCTCTCCAGTTTGACAGTTGGCATGTATGTGTGTAGACATTTCTACTGGCTTCTTTCATGGTGCATCTGGTGTGTTTCAGTTTTGCTGGAATTAGTTCTGAATGGGGGGTGGGGGTGTGGGGAGGTGTACTTTCTTCTAGACAGGATTCACCTCTGCTGGGAGCCTGAGGGCCAGTACACCCGAGACCCCCCCCATACAGGAGTCACAGGCAGTATGGACCTCCCAAGAGAAGCCTTCCCAATGCACACATGCCCCCCCATCTCCCCCCCCCCCGCTTGTGTTCTCCCAGTACGTGAGGCGTGTGTATGTGCGTATGTGTAGATGGGTGGGTGGGACTCTGATCATCATCTAGTAAGCCCAGCAAGGCTTTAAAAACACATCGCTTTGAAAGAATACTTCCCGATGTGTCCTTGTTTGCCCCTGCGAGGAGAGAAAGACACTGGGCCCACCTTCCAGGTCTTTCTGCCTATGGCTGGTTCTGACCAGAAGGCCTGTGCCATCCACAGCCCCCGTTTCTACAGCCCCATTAGTCCAGAGTCCTTTGGAAGGTGACTGGACCCTAGATGGCGACTTCTGGGCTCCAGAGAGGACCATGGTACACAGACCAGCTGAGAGATGGAGGCCACACACAGCGATTGTCCTGTAATGGCACAGATAGCCGGGAGAGAGGTCAGCAAGCTCAACTTGAACTTACTTGTTGTGGACATTCGCTGTCTGAACGAATGTGATGTCTCATATTTCAGCTTCAATATTTCCCACTTATCTCAGAAGATTTCATGCCAGTTCCATTTAGAGTTCTGCGGCACGCGGAATTGCCGAGCCACAGGCTTGCCCACGCTTGGAGAGGCTTGGTCAAATCAAGTGAGCTCAACATATGCTGGCAGATGATCACTGTGACATATCAATTCAACCAAGGCTGGCTGAAATGCTCTCCCCTCCCGTGCTCACCTCCCAGCTTGCTCAGGATGACTGGTGGCCGGTGAGCGTGGGTTGCCCAGGAGTGACACACCGCAGAGCCATGTGGCAGCAGTCTGCTGCTGTCCGGGCTACAATCTTGGGAGTCCTTGGCGGTAGCAGTTCTCTGCCCTGCAAGGTGGGCGGGGGTCAGAAGTGGCAGTGGATTTGGGGTTCTGACAGCCCCTCCAGGGGGACGTTTGGCTCTGTGTCTGTGCAGCCAGCATGCCCTATTGTGAGCAACTCATCATAATTGAAGGACCATGTCACTTTCTGCCCAATTTGATGTCCACTTCATGGATTATGAGCCCAAGCTAAAAATCTCAGGGGAAGTTAATTTTTTATCACATGATGAAGGAGAAGCATTTGTGTGTCTATTCTAGTTCTCTGTGCCTGTTTTTGTCAAGTTGTCTCCATGGATATATTGGTTTCCTGCCTCGTCGCAGTAAGCGTCCTTCTTCGAGAAAGAGAGGGAGGGAGAGTTCTGCTTGCCCAGCTTGGGGGACTCCCTAGGGGGGTTTGCATTTGCCTGGAAAGAGGTCGAGCGAGGCCCCTGTCCCAGCCACATGATCAGCTTGGGAGGTGGAGTGGGGAAGCCCATGACCTGCAGGTGGGATGTGGACCATGTGACCTGCGGGGCCGGAGGGGAGGGATACGGACTGGGTGCGTGACAGCGTCGGCAGCAGGAGGGTCGTGTAGACGTGGACTGTGTGGCCTGCGCGGTGTTGCTGGAGCCCTGCTGTGGGCTTCTTCAAGTCCTCTGATCCTGTCAAGAAAGTCTTTGTTTGGTGCAAGTACGTGTCTTCATCACCTCAAGGAGTCCTGGTGGCTAGGGGTTAGGGATGGAGGGCTAACCACAAGGTCAGCAGTTTGGAACCACCGGCCACCAGCCTCGGGAGCACAGGCTTTCTACTCCCCAAAGAGTAGTCACTGAAACTCACTGGGGCACGTCGACCCTGCCCTGTAGGGTCCCTGTGGTTGAACTGGCATCACTTTGGTTTGGTTTGGGTATTGCGTGCCTAAGCTGCTGGTGTGGGGCAGTGGGAGAATTCTCACCTCCCCACGGGAGAGGTGGGTTCGATTTCTTGTCAGGGCATCTCACACACAGCCCTCACCTCTGTGTCCGAGGAGGCTGGCTTGCATTGGTGGGGCTTCAAGCCCCAGACACACTCAAAGGAAAGGCCTGGCCATCTCCTTCTGGGAACGAGCCGCTGGAGCCCTCTCAGTGTGATCCCAACCCATCTCGGAGATGGCAGTGCCAAGGGTCAGCTCCATGGCGGCTCCCCCCTCACACCACCAGCGGTGCCCACTGGCACCCCTGTTTGAGGAAGAGAGTAGCGTGGTCAGGTGCAAGAGGGCTTTTCAGCAGCACTGAGCTCTGATTTCGGGCCCTGACTCTGGTTCCTAGTGGATTTTCCCGCCAAGCACGCTGCTTTTAAAATGTCCAAACCTCCGCAAGTGAAGGTGGCACAACACACACCATCGGCCCTTCCCATAAAGAACTCCCTTTTGGAGAATCCACTTTTCCTGATTTCCTCCTGGGGGGCTCCCCACCAGCCCACAGGTGCGGTGTCAGCCCGTGGCTCTGAGAGGCAGATCATCACCATGGATCCCCAAGTCATGCTCAAGATTGTTCTTTCTCTCTTTTGAAAAAAGTGTTGTTTCTTTCTACCAGACCCAGTGCCCTTTATGCCATCAAATACAGTTGGAGTCACTCTTTTTTACACTCATCGGTAGACTCCCGTATACACTGGAGTCTAAGCGGTATTTGCCAGCACATTTTTCACGCAGTTTTTGTGATAAGCGGTAGGTGCCTCGGCTGATAAGCGGGTTGACTTATACTCTAGTATATACGTTATTTGTACTATTTTGCCTCAAAGGACAAAAACCCAAGCGCACCATACCTGTCGCACCCGCTGGACAATGAGGGGTAGTTATTGCTCACTGTGCAGACTGGTAACGCCTCCACGCGGCCTTTTGCAGCCACTTTGTTCACCGAGCCCGAGCCAGGAAATAGGAAGTCTGTGTCAAAGAAAGGCCGGGCTCAGGCCGTTCCCAAAGCTCCCAGGCTGTGTCTTTCGATTCCTCGATTCCCTTTATGCTCCACTCTCAGACACCTGGCCCAGAAGGGTAGGACAAAGCGGGGCTTTACCGGCAAGCACACCCCAGCAACAGCCAGTGCAGCAGCGAGAGGGGAGAGTGGGTGACTCCTGGGGCCTCCGAGTCTCCCCACAGTCCCCGCTCTAGGCCGGAGCATCCAGGCTGCAAATCCCCCAGAGCTCCCAGCCAGGCAGGAGTGTGTGCATGGCTCTGCCACTTTGAGTCCGGGTAGACTAGAGAAACAAATTCATAAACACACACGTGTATATAAGGGAGAGGTTTCTATACAAGAGCAACTGTACATTAAGAAAACATCCCAACCTAGTCCAGTCCAAGGTCACAAGTCCGATATGAGCTCATATGTTCGATACCAATAAGTCCTCTTCAGACCACGGAGCACATGCCATGATGCTAGGACAACCACAGGTCAGTGGGTCAAGAGTCTGGTGTATCCAGTGGTGGTAGAAGCATCTCAGCACTGACGGGGGCCTCTCTGTGGCTTCTCGAGCATCTCAGCGCTGGCAGGAGTCTCTGTGGCTTTTCTGACTTCAGAAGTCTGGTTCCATCAGGGTAAGCCCATGTGGCTTCTCCTCTGGCATGTCTCACAGGGAGTCCTCCTCGTGTCTTGTCAGTAGAGCATCTCCAAGGGACTGCGCCGTAAGTCTCTCACCTCCAAAGGGGAAATATGGCCAGATTTGCCAGAATTTTCAGGGGAAAGCCATGCGCACACAGAGGTCTCATTGGCTGTCTTCAGATTGACAGGCTAGACTCTGCGCCTACACACCAATCCTGAAATTGATGCCAGATTAGTGACTGCCACAGCCACCTCAAAAGGAAAGCCAGGCTCTCTGTAGCCAGATGGGCGAGCCTGGGCATGGTGGAGCCTAGGTACACGCTGGGAGCCTTTGAACCTGCCCGGGCAGCCACTGCCAAACCACACCATGCAGTTTGGGGGGTTGTCTTGGCCTTCTGACTCCTGGTGTCCCCACACAAGGGGACCAAATGCCACCCAGTCTGTCAGGCAGCACAGCTCCGGAAGACACCACTGCAGGGAATTCCTGTGCCGTTGCAGGAAGCCCTGCGGGCGGAATGGCAAGCGTGCTCGGCTGTACTCAGAGCCCACCGGCTGCCTGCTGGAGGAAGACCTGGTGCTCTGTTTCCCTGGGGCGGGGGCGGGGCGGGGGTCAGGATTGCCGTGATGGGTTAGGAGAGATCTTGAGCAGGAAGAGAATCCAGGGGAAGAAAGACTGGGGTCCTGTCAGAGTAGGCCAGCCTCTAACATACCATCATGGATGGGTCTGCTAGGCACAATTGTACGGCGGTAATTAAAGGTGATAGTAAAGTCATAGAGAATATGAAGGAGAGAAATCACGGAGTTAGGCATTTCATGGTAGCATGCTCACCTCAGCCCTGCTTGGCGGTCCACGTGGAAGGCAGGGGGGGGGGGGGGGGGCGCGGAGAAGAGGACATGAGGAAAAGGAACAGGGAGGAGAAGGAGAGAAATTGGGGGAGGAGAGGCGAGAGAGCTCTTTCATTCTGATTAAGCCTTATATATTTTCTGGGGACATACAAAGCCCCTAATTACAGGTAAGGACACTCATCACAGGAAAGGGTCGTGTTGTAGGTAATATAGCAATGAGGGACCATCTAGGGACATGAGGGACATGAGAGGGAGGTATCGGTGTCCCCATGTGACAAGGGCAGACCCCAGACCCATGGATGTGGCTGATCAGATTGACTAGTTCTCTGGCTCTTCAGAGAGAGAGAGATCTTTTACAGCAGTATGTGAAACCCGCCTCCCTGGACCATACTGGTGGTTCACAGGCTTCAGGGAGACGCAATCTACTCTGATGTTGCTGCAGATGGGCCCTGCAGCCAGAGGTCTGGCAGGCTGGAACCTTCAGGGACAATAACTAAACCTGACCTCCTGCCAAATGCTGGCAAATCATTACTAATATTTGCTTCATATGTTGGAGGAGGTGTGACTGTGGAAAAGTCTGATCTTCATCTGACAGGGCCCTGTCCACCAGACCACTTAGCCACCTTGCCCGGTGGGTCAAGTGAGCAGGAAGAGCCTCTAGTAGGATGTGCCTCACCCTGTGTCTGACGCCCTATGGTCAGTGCCACCTCTCCTGAGTTCGGCATCCCTCCCGTGGCTGGCTCCAGGTGTAGTCACCCACCTCTGCTCCGCCTCCCCCTTCCCTGAGCACCTACCACATGCCAGGCATGGGGAGGAGAGCAGCCCCAGGGCCCACCCACAGAAACACTGGTCCAGGTCCCGCCAGCTCTCACTGACACCTTAGCATGGGTCCACAGCCCAGCCTTCAGAAAGAGGCCACCAGGACTTTCTCCTGGGGCAGCTTTGGGTGGTCGCGAACCACCAACCTTATAATTTAACAGCCAAAGGGGTGAAGGGTTGTTAGCACCCAGGGGCTTCTCCAGGGAGCCCAACTTAGGCAGAACTTGGGGGAGTCCAACAGGAGAGTCCTTCACCTAACTGACTCCAGTGCTTTCAGTAAATGAATGCTTCCAACCTTGCCCCAACATCTGTAAAGGAAGGACTTGCAGACCCACCTGATAACGTCCAGGGCAACCTCAGGTCCAGCCCAGCAGGTAAGGGTCAGGATGTAGCCCGTCATTGCTGCGCCCTCTGCCCGGGGTTTTCTTCCCTCGGAGACCACAAGCAAGCATCTTAGTGGTGGTGATATTCTTGGAGACCGCCCGGCCCCCCTTCTCAAAGGGATGGAGCGAGTGAGGCACTGTCCCCATGGTCCGGCTGTTCCTTCCGCCGACACAAGCCCTCGGTGTGTCAGTTCTAGTTGGCTCCAGGCAGGGCTACAAGCACAACGTGGTTTCTCTGCTTCCCGCTGAGCATCGGAGTGCCTGGGGAGGGGGGTTCCGAAGCTGGGGGCTGTTCCGGCTAAGGGGTTCCGGGCACTGTCTTCAAAGCCCAAGCCCCCCGCTCCCACCCATTCCAGGTAGTTTCCCAAGGACTCCTGCAGCCGCCCAGTGGAGCGGGTGACACTGTGGGCTCAGAGGGGCCGCTGCGTTGGTTGTGACCCTGGGTGGGTGTGAACTACCGCCTTCTGGGCGAACGGCAGCACCGCCCCGAAGGTCTGCCAGCCAGGGGCCGCCGAGTCTGCACCGGAGGGTGTTTGATCTGTGTCCCCTTTGTGTCCACTACCCGCCTGCAGGAACGGCATCCCCCGAGGCCGGCTGCGGACTGAGAGCGAGCCGCCGGGCGGCTCCCCCGTGGTCAGCGGCGACCCCAAGGAAGACCACAACTACAGCAGTGCCAAGTCCTCCAACGCCCGGAGCGCCTCCCCGGCCAGCGACTCCATCTCCTCCTCCTCGGCCGACGAGCCCTACGAGTTCGCCGGCAAGCCCCCCCCGGAGGGCAGTGAGGGCAGCCAGGGCAGCTTCCAGAGCCAGGAGAGCCCCAGCGACCCCGAGGAAGACGACAGGAAGCAGGGCCCCAAGGAGGCCCAGGAGGCCCTGGGAGACAGCGGGTACGCGGCCCAGCCCCGGAAGCGGCACCACCTGGCCAAGGCGCGCAAGGTGGCCAGCGACACGCTGCCCCTGAAAAAGAGACTGACGGAGCAGCCGCCCGAGAGCGACGACGAGGAGATGAAGGAGGCCGCGGGCTCGCTGCTGCACCTGGCCGGGATCCGGTCCTGTTTAAATAACATCACCAATCGGACGGCAAAGGGCCAGAAGGAGCAAAAGGAAACCACAAAAAATTAAAGCAAAACAAAAACAAACCAACAACAAAACCCCGAAAACAAGTCACCGATTTGTTTCGAACTTCCGGCCATTTGGTTCCAGCATGTCAGGAGATTTCTAATGATTTGTGGCAATATCAGCAACTTAGTCATTTTCTTTTCTTTTCTTTTTGGTTTGGTTTTCTTTCTTTTCTTTTTTTTTTTTTTTTCCTTTTCTTTTGCCCCCGCCCTCCCCCCCCACCCTTTGTTTCGGACCCTTGCGGATTTTATTTTTAAAGGAGATGGAAGCCATAGAACTCATGTCTCGACACTCAGCTGTTTTACAAGACAAACAAAAAACAAAAGCTTTTCATTCTCTGAAGACAAAACCGAAAAAGCCAAAATGACCACTGCTTCCTCCACCTTGTCAGAAGTGTGTGGCTGAACCCACAGGGATGTCACCGTGAGGGCCCCAGGCAGGCCCCCCACCCCCTAGGTTTGCAGGGTCAGAGCAGCCCTCTGCTTCGACCATCTGAGCCACCGCGTAGGAAGCAGTTGGGGTGCAGGGAGGAGTTCCCCGTCCCACCCTCTGGGCTTCTTAACCATGGAGTTGGGTAACAATGGCTTAGGGAGCAGACAGCAAGCTGTCCATATGCATCAGGCCCCTGGGTGGTGAGAAGATGGGAGACAGTGTTAGTGATGTGACTGGTCATTGAATTCTGTTCTAGATTAAATTAAGAAAATGTTCTCGAAGCCATAAGCCTGAAGCTTGGCCCTGCACACACACACACACACACACACACACACACACACACACACACGTGCGTAAGGAAAGAAAGGAAAACGAAGAGGTAGGAGAAGAAGCTGATGCAGAAAACAGGCTGGGTCTTCTTAACCGCCCAGGTGAGCAGCACGCACCTGGGAGAGATGGGCGTAGCTGTATTCGTTTCTTCCTATCACCAGTATTTGGTCCAAGTGAAAACAAGCTACGGACCCTGCCATTAGTATTACGGTGTCATTTCTCCAGGTGACAGAAATGAAGAACTCGCCGGCACTCCGCACGGAGTCCACACGTCACGCCAGGCAGCAGTCACGGTGGCCCAAAGCAGGGGTTTCCACGTTCAGCCAGTGCAGCCAGCCAGACATTTCCCACCCGCCGTGCATGGAGTCCTTTGGGGTGGGGGAGGAACGGGGAAGAAAGGGAAAGAAAATTCACAAAAATACAAACTTGCTTTTTTTTTGATTCAAAAATAACCAAGTTCTTGTAAGGTAAATACTGTATTTAGCATGAAGCATGGATTATTTTCATATAAATAGAGAAACTAGAGAAAAGGCTATGCCTCTAAGTTTTAAGCCCCTAGATTTAGGGTTCTTTGGTTTTCTTTCTTTCTTTCTTCTTTTTTTTTTTTCCTTTTTGCCTTTTCCCCCTCCCTCTCTCTTTTTTGAAACTTGTTTTCCAGTTAATTTTGGTTTGGGTTTTTTGAAGCAGATGTTTAAGGTTTAACCTTCTTCAGGGACAAACTCTGACTGTTGGGGAATTTACTCTGCAATATCAAAGTCTCTTCACGCCCTGGTGGGGCTTGGACGGTGGAACTCTCGTACTGCCTTGTGGCATTCAGCCCCGACCCCCTCTGAGTCTCTGTTTTTAAAAGTGTGTCCTTACTCTCTGTCTGTACATGTTTAACACGACGCAATAATCAGAGGGCAAGCTTAGTAGTGAGTGTGTCTGATAGAGTCGAGAGGGTGGCGGGACTCAGACTTGTAAGGAATGGCGTCCGTGGGGTGCTTGTAGGCAGAAGGCAGTGGATGATTATGCAAACTCGCCGAGGGAAGGGGAGACGCGCCATGGGCCTTAGGAGATGAGGGTAAGAGATAGGTACGCCTGATGGAGAACGTGAGACCCGGGTGGGGAAGGCCAGCCCCAGACGCCGTGCTGTGACCACGGAAGGAAGGGCTGGCTGGCCCGACCACGGAGACACACCCGGCTCACGTGGATCGAAAGACCGCCTAGCCTCTGAGAGCTGGAATTTAGAGCACCGGACGGTGTCGGGCAGTCCAGAGACACCTGTGAGCTCTGCCTACAAACACGTATCTCTGTTTCAGACCCCGAGGGAAGTCCGTAAAGGAATCTGATCTTCCGTCGAAACGGAGGGGGATTTTCAAACGACAAACACTCCTGCTCAGGATATGACGGTGGGGAGAGTGAGGGAAACCGGGGTGGTGCCGAGGTGGGGACAGGGAGGGGGTGGGCGGAAACCTCGCCTATTCTCCAGCGGGAGGTGCTGCCCCAAGCGTCCTCCCGCTGCCCTTCCTGAGGGTCACTGGTGGGAGACCCTAGCAAAATACTCATGCAACAAGTCCAGTGCATGACCTGAATCCCCCAGCCACCCGGTTGTCACAGAGGCATTAACCTTTCAGGCGACTTCTTTGGCTTGGGGGGGGGGGGGGGGTGTCCCTCAGGGGTGGAGCATGGAGAGTCTCTGTGTCGGGCCCATTCTCCACTTTCTGGTTTGTGGACCTGACTCTGCCCGGCACCTCTGTTCAGCCTGCAGGTGGGACCTGTGCTCCGTCGCCCCCATGTCCACGTACGCGCGGACACGCCCAAAGCTAGCCATGCGCTGATTTGGATTGTCATAACCAAGCCCAAGAGACAAACCCTCCTCCCCGCCTCCGCCCCACAACAAGACAAACTTCTAACTTCCCTCCTGAAAGGCAGAGGCGAGCACAGGGCTGTGTCTGGCAGGGCATTTCCTGCCCAAACTCCCCACAGTGGGCTGTCTCCCCCTCGTTTCGTTTTGTTTTTGTTTTTCTTTTCTAGAAGGGGGGCCTGAGGCCTCTTCTAGAAAATAATAAAATGCAATGTGTGTGATTTACTTTTCTGATCTCTCTGAGACCTAGACGAATAATCTTAGAGCAGTGTGTTCTTAACTCCAGAACCACTCTTTTTGCATAAATACCTCATCGGGCAGCTTTCTTAAGTGTTATTTTTCAAACGAAGCCCCCCACCACTACCACCACCTCCACCCCCACCCCAGGGTACCCGCGTGGGACCCGTGGGGGGCCATTCTCTTTTCTATGTTTTCTTCTGTTTCCGGAGGCATACACATGCATAACCAAAAGACTGGCTCAATCGTGTTTAACTCTGTATTTTGATCGTCGGGAAACAAAAAGCATCATCTGTGTGTGTGTGTGTGTGTGTGTGTGTGTGTGTGTGTGTGTGACCATCTGTTAGCTTCGCTGCGGGTTGAGGCAGACCAATGTCCTTAAGCCAAGGACGAGGCCGCCCTCCCAGCCCTTCCTCCAAGAGCAGTCGAGAACTTAAGCACAAGCCTATTTGTGAAAGACTGTTTTGCTTCAGCGTAATTCACCTCCATCTCAGATTCTCTTCCCCGCCCCCCCACACCTGGTCCTGTGTTCTCTCAGCTTCCCGCCCCTCCCGTGTTATCCATCCAAGCGTCTGACAGGTGGCTGAGCCCCGCTAAGCCAGGGAGGGAGGACGGGGCTGGTTTTGGCTCATTTCTCCTGTCAGGGTTGTGGCGTTTCCGGTGTCATTCCAGTATCTCACATACTCGTGGGGTGGGGGGTGGGGCGGGGGGGGGTGATGGGGAACCTATAGCAATATTCAGAGATGCTTTGGAAAACCATGTTGGACACATCACAGTGTGGGGACGTCCACAGCTGCTTGGCTTGGGGCCCCTCAGACCCACTTAAGGGAAGGCCTCCAGAGCTTTTCGCTTAACTCACACTTCTTTCTGATCCCATTCCCAACGTCCTTTATGGAAAGGGTTTTTTGCATCACAGACTTATTGTTTGTCTGTTTTCTTCCCAGCCTTATAAGACCACGTACCATAAACCGACTCCTCCCTTCCCCCTCCTTTCTGGTGAGTAGATTTTCAGGAGTTCCTTGGTCAGTAAAAGTGAACCAAGCCCGAATTTAGACAGTGGTTTCAAAGATGGGCCCAGGCAGGTGCAGGGGGCAGTTTGAGTGGTTTGAGGAGAGAGCGTATTGACCGGAGGCCTCGCCCAGGAACTAACACATCAGAGGCAACCGATATGGTCGCTGACGTGTTGGTCGCTCCTGCAACAATCCGGGAGAGGCCGGTGGTCCAAGCCTTGGGGACAGGTTCAGGCGGTGACACCCCTCTGGGTAAAGGCTCTCAGGGCCATCTGGTGCCAACTCCCTGCAAGACTCGGGTGGCTGTACCTCCTCCCTCTCCCCACAGGCCTCGGGCCAGGGGTCGAGTTACGTCAGAGCGCCCTGCACAAGAGGCCTTTCCATCTGGGGGTGGGGACTGCTTGCCTGCTGGTGGATCATAGCCGCCCAGATGGTACGCCCCACCTTTAGGCTCCCAGAGACCAAGTCCGCCCCTTTCGTATTCAAGAGTTTTCCCGCCAAAAGACAATATTCAGACTCTGCCCTGCCCTCTGCCTTCCCTGCCTTGGTTGTGACCCATGTGGCATAGAATCCCTTAGTGCAGCCCTCCAGTACTCTATCAAACACTGTTATGCACATAAATGCAGCACTGTGATCTAATTTAAATAATACTTTTTTATTATTTATACTACTATATATAATATACATCAACACTTTTGCTATATAACCTAAGTGATAATCCTCATTTCGTTACCTGCCGACCTCCGACTTTGGTTTCTCTTGCAGTTAACACAGTTACAAAGTTTAATGGTGTCTTCCCTTCCCGTTCCACGCCCCACCAGCCCCCACCCCTCACCACCCCTCCTTGGTAAGGGAATGTGTAAATCACAGTATATGCATTGTGTGGTGTCTCCGTCCCCGAGCCCTCACGAGGATTTACACATGGCGTTCAGTGTTCTGTGTTGACCCACCTCTTAGCCTCCTGAATTCACTGGCCCCCCCACCCACCCTTTTCACTGGGGCGGGCACCAGCCATGGAGGCATGCCCCTCGTGGTTTCCCGTGGACTGGTTATTCTTGAATTCAGCCCAGACTCATCCGCGGGCACTTACTTTATCGCAAACGATGGGAGTGACCTGGCGTTTCTCCCGCAGCTCAGCAAATCAAGTGCGGGCTTCCCCGGCCCAAACAAAAGGGAGGGAGGGAAATGCGATGTGTGCCCACCCCTCTGAAGGGCCGAAACCCAATGTGTCCATGGTGCTGCTTCTTGGTGGATCTCTGAACTCGGAGCCCTTCCGGCTGCGTGCCCTGCGCTCCCGGGGCCCGGCCTGCTGGTTGGCAGGGAGGCCAGGGCGTCCCTGTTTGGCATACAGGCAGCCGTGTGTCTCCACTGTGCTCTCATTTGCAAAAGCCGAGAACCGCCTGCTCTCCCTTTTGCGAACAATTGATACTCCATATTGGATTCGCACAGCCTTCAATATGGTGAATCTATCAAACCTAGGAATGGTATTTCATTCATTCATGACTGGTCTAAGTCATCCCTCTGACTGAACACACATCCCCCCTTTTTTCTTCCTAGATGAGGTTTGGCACACGTTTTCAGTTAGCGACACATCCACCGTGTCTTGTGTTTGTACGCTGAGGGCATCTGAGCTCAGTGGATTCAGTATCCGGTTCCATTCTGTCTTACTACGCAGACTGCCATGGTGACCATGGGGGTGTGGGGGGGACCAGTATCCATGGGTGGACACTTGTCCTTTTTTTTTTTTTTTTTTTTAGTATACTCTGATTCTGTAACATTTCTGAGCTTTCTTTTTGTTTTACAAAAGAAAAAATATATATGCATATATATATATATGTATACAGTGATAAAGCAATCCGAAGACCAAGAGGTTTACTATTGATGCTTGGGTTCGCCTGACCTTGGCTGGCCAATAAACCTACGTGGCCAAGTGCATTTTGACTCGAGGGATAGTCTTTCAAAAGCCAATGTCTTTTTCTGTATGAAACTGCCAATGTCGTGCATGGGAAGGGAGACCCGGAAGGGGACCGGATGTGATGGTCGGTTGTCCTGCCTGAGTCTCCCACAGGGAGCAGAGTGGAGGCAGGCATGGTCAGCCGAACCGGAGGGACTTGATGGTGTTCTTTGGAAGTGTCCATATTTGGATTTTATTTTATTTTATTTTTTTGCATTCTTCATATGTAATCATATTGCCAAAGACAAACTATTTCATCATTTATTGTAAATAACACTTTCCCCCCAGACCTACCATAAAGTTTCTGTGATGTATTGTCTTCCAGTTGCAATAAAAATTACTGAGTGGCATCAACGGAGGGAATGTGCGCGTTGTGGTGTGTGCATCCGTTCTCGGACTCAAGCGCTGAGCCTCAAGGTCATGTCTGCCCTTCCTGCCCTTGGGGGTGGGGGGAACTTGGCTTTCTCCGTCACACTCCCTTCCGTGTCCATGGGAAGCAAACACCCCTGCCAACACACGGAGCAGGGCTGAGGCTGCGCTCACCTGGGAGGGGCAGGAGAATTCCAGCACTGTTGGGTGGCCAGGCCTCTTCCAACCGATGGGTGGGAGGGGGTCGATGTGCTTTCCAATCAGAGCCCCAGTCAACACCAGCAGAACTGTCGACCAGAAGGTATCTTGGGAAGACTTGTCAAACCCTACAACTGGCATCTTCCAGGATTCCGTACACCTTAAGTGCCCCCATCCCCAAGAGCCAGTCAGCTAAGAGGTTGGGAACAAGGGGGCTTTGGGACAAGGATGACAGGGCACCAGTCACCCTGTTGAGAACTTGTTGGGGGTGGGGGGTGGGGTTTTGCTTCCTATAGTGATGGTTTTCGAATTTTACCGTCTCACCAGCCTCAATCCATAAAACCAGTCCCAGCTGCTCTCCTGGGCCCCCATCTTTATCTTCCCAGGCTGTGGTCGAAGCCAAGGTTGTGGCACAGAGCAGACAAGTGGATGCCTCCTCCCGGTGAGCTGACCCCTTACCATGGGACCCTGTGTCACGCCGCCGGCTGTGACTGTCCTCTCCATCGCCACCATTGAGCACTCTTCAGACCTGCGACGGTCCTGGGTGGTGCCACGCCAGTGCTGAAGGAGACTCACTTGGGGAGAGGAGCTGAAAGTCATGGTCAAAGCGGATGGGTCCAGTGCATGGCCAAGTATGGTTGGAGGCCAGAAGCACAGCGAGCACATCCTTGATCTCCAGGGATCAGGGCATCGTCTTCTCTTAGCAGAAGGGAAAGATGGCCAATCAGCGAATTGAGGCCCATCCCTCAGAGGGCAGCCGACTCATTTGACTTCACACATAACCCTTGAAATAGTGCAAATCCTGTTTTATGGGGAAATTAAATCTTGATGCATGCAATCATTAAACTGTAAGAGTTGCTAGCGAATTCTTCACAGAGAAAGTGATCCATCCGTCCATCCACTCCTCCCCCTCCCTCCCCTCCATCTGAGTGATCACAACCTGGCTTCCCTGCCCGGAGTTCACCGTGGTTCTTGTCACACTCCACTGAAGACTCTTGCCCTGGGATGCCAGGTTGTTTCAGAAGTGGAGTCTGCTTAGTCCCAGCACCTGTGTTTATAAGTATTGGGCCATTTACGCAGCCTGGCATATACAGGAAGGTACGTCAAAAAGTATCAGTACTGCATCATACACACCTGATGAAGTGATCATAACAGGAAACTCTCGGGACCTAGCATCATCCATCCAAGTCTAAAAGCAAAGTCCTCTCTTCACCCTGCCCCTCAGGAACTCTGCCCTCATGGATTTGCACCACCTGGAAACAGCAGTTTTGGTCTCCTCCAGAAACTCAGATGATAGTCCTTTTAAATGTCCTTTGAGTTCGGGGGTGGGGGGTGGGGAAGAAGAATGCAGGGGTGAGAGCAGGGCTGTACCAAGAAGGGGGAGGTTTGCTCACAAAATTCTCCTAGGGCAGCCTTGCCAACATGGAAGAATGAGCATGTGCGTTGTGGTATAGACCCCAAACCCAACCACACGATCATGGAGTCTGTGCTGACTGATGATGACTCCCTGTGGGTTTCCAAGACTGTACCTCTAGGGGAGAAGAAAGCCCAGTCTTTCCCCCAAGGAGAAAGTGGTTTCGAACTGGCAGCCACGGGAATTCCAACCCAACCCGTAACCACTGTACTGTCAGGGTTCCTTGTGTGCTAGAAAACTCCCCTGTACAACTCTCCTGGCCTTTTCCTCACCAATGCAGTTTTCCATATTTTCAAAACTCCCCAGTAAGTCCCCTCGATTGCCCTGCATCCTTCAAGAAACTATCATGATCGCCCATTCGGAATCCCATGTCACCGTGACCTTTTGAGCTGACCTTCCTGCTTTGGATGTAACTGGTCCGACAGATCCCCTAGGAAGTCGCTAGTTTGATTGGGTCCTCTGTCAAAGACACGTGTATTCCTGAGAGGACCTGATCACCCACTGATCAAGGAGAGGGGTTAAAAGCATTCCTGGATCAGTTGAAGCTGGAGTAGTCATGCTTTGGGGCTTAGCCTCGTGGGTGTGCAGCCCGAACCAGTTGCGTGATCTGAAAGAAGGCTGTTCCGAAATGTGAAAGAAGCAACTTCCATAGGCAGGAGCTATAAGACACTGCCTAACGACTGTATTTTTTAGATCAGAGGACACACTTTATTTTCCCCAAAAGTGGGGAAGAATGAAATTGTGTTTTCTGGTCCACAGATGTGGTACTCGTATATTGGAACTATTTGGTTCAGAATATGTTTTTCTTGTTTCCCTTCTCTAAAAACTGGGTATGTCTTATAGTCTGAAAGATCCGGTAGATCTTCTCCTCCATAGACACAGACAACCCGCACTTGTTTCAGAGCCATGGCGGAGTGCTCATCTGGACAGGTGTTGGGAGCACAGATGGGAGGTCCAATTCCCGCCTCCAGAGCCCAGCTTTGGGGGGTCCGATACATCACCTGCCCCTGCGAGGTCTTCCCCCCAACTTCCCACTCTTTTCTAAACCTAGAACATCAGTAACAGATCAACGCAGCTGTTGTCTCCTCCCCATCTCCTCCAAGTCCAGCTCACGGGGAGTGGAGGTGGATGAAGGGGGGGTCGGCCACCTGCAGAAATGGCCATCGCTCCCTCGAATGCATGATTCCAGATGAGTTCAGCTCACTGGGGGCTGACTCTGTGACCCCTCCCCCAAAAGGGTGGGGGTACTTCCTTCTGCATATGCTTGAAGCTGCGGCCTTATTTACAGGCCTGCGTCAACCCCCCACCCCCCAAGCTTGTTCCCCACCTCCCTCCCTTCTCAAAAGGACTCTAGCATAAAAACACATAAACAGGAAAAAAAAAAAGGGAAAGGAGCAAAAGAAATAACGCATACATAGAAAGGGGTTCTCAATAAGTAGCAAAGATTTCTCAGAATCCTTGCAGGCAAAAAAGCAGCGAAATAAAATTTAAAGCAATATACTATCAATAAAGAATTATATAGCTGCAAAAATTGGGGGGGGGAAGACAACAGCAAGAGACGGGAGAAGCCACGGGGGTCTGGATGCTCTTGTATTTGGACAATCCTCCACTGTAGGCAGGAGACCATTCCAGTCGCCCAGGTGACGCCCCTCCCTACCCCGGTGTCTGCAGATGTACCCCAGCCACGTGCTGAGGTTTCCCCCATGGCCTGCTCCCTCCAGACCCCCTCCCCCCACTCGACTGCAGCTGCTTCCTTAAGTTGCCTTTCCCAGCATGTGCCCCGAGATCCCCTGCCCCCATGCAGGAATCCTCCCAACCGTTATAGAATGTTCTCTCCTCCAACAGGACTGGGTCCCTTGCTCTTCCCCTCTGTGTTCAGCTTCCATCCTCTGTCAAGGTACCCAGCCCTGAAAACACCCACATCCTCACACTCAGGCTCCTTCCACTATTGCTTTCCCAGCCTGCGGGGTCCACGTTCCTCTAGATCAGGGCTCTCTGCCTTCCTCACGCTGCGACCCTTTCATCCAGTGTCTCATGGGGTGGCGACCCCTACCAACCATAAGTTTATTTTTGGTGCTACTCCATCACTGTAATTTTGATACTGTTATGAATCGGACAACCCCTGTGAAAGGGTCATTCTGCCCCCTAAGGGGTCACAACCCACAG
>PVJH01033326.1:0-21692 GCA_004026705.1 Nesogale talazaci
TTCTATTTACATCACAGACAAGACCCCCTGTGCCACTCAGTTCACTCTGCGACACGTGGGGTCACCTTGAGTTGGAATAAACATGATGGGAACAGATTTTCTTGTTTTTCCATTTTCAATGTCTCTTTAGGGAGTAGCCTAAGGAGCTTGACTGCTAAACACAGACTGAGGTATAAGCCCACTGGGAGATGCATCAGAAGAAAGACCTGGTGACCTGTTTCTGAGAAAACCGCCACTGAAACTCTGATGGAGGACAACAGTGCTCCTTCGCCCAAAGAAGCCCCATGAGCTGGAGCTGCCTTAACAGCTCCTGACAACATCCCTTTGAGTTTTAGCAGAACTCAAATCCCAAAGGCCATCTGGTAGAGCAAAGTGTTGGCAAATGTCTTCTCACCTGGGAGGGGTGTCAGTTGCTGTGGCCAGGGCACTCCCAGAGTATAAGGAAAGGCACACACACACACACACACACACACACACACACACCATTCTCTGCTTGCCAAATCACCACAAAAGCCGCGGATATGAACTGAAGAGAATTTGATGGTCTGAGGTGATGGATGTCTTATGCCATCATGAGGGTGGTAGTGGTCTCCTCCTAGACTAACCTGTGCAAAAGAACCAGGTCGGCTGCCCACAGACTGGAAGAAATATGGAGGATATGTGAGGTCGTACAGCACAAAGAAAATGTATTTGGTTGGTACAAAAGGAACAGAGAAATGGAAACCCAGCTTAGAAATGGCCCTCTGGGGAGAGAGAGAAGGAGACAGGGTCCAAATGAGACCTTCATAAATGACCTTCATTCAGGGATGTCATTCCCAGATGAGGGCCTGCTCCCCTGAGCTGCACACCTATTGCATGGGTGACCAGGGATGGTCCAACCAGTCTGCTTCCTGCAGCTACCCATCACTGGCCACAAAGGGCTGGGCACAAGCGTGATGCCGAGTTCCTGCTTCAGGGCAGGCTTGAGGTTCGGGCAAATGGTCTGTGCTTCCTGCCTAGAGTTGCCTACATTTTCTTTTGTGCCAGGTGAGCTTGGGCTGGCAGTGGGGCCATCGTGCTGTTCTCCGTGTCTCCCCTACCTTATCAACTCAACCTGGATGCCACGTCCTTTACCTATTTTTTTCTTTTTCCTTTGGTATACATTCAACTAGCCCTGCTGCCCCGATTTCTGCCCCATATACACCTGGGATTTTTCCCCTTAAAACAACTGGGGATAGTTAACATGGAGAAGTGCAGGGAAACATCCGATCTGCATCTGTCAGTTCTGTCCTGGATGCTCGGCTGTTTCACTTGCTGGATGCTGTGATGACACAGGAGGAATCTCGGCAGAGGGTTGGTAAAAGCACTTAGGTGCTAGCCGGAAGGCTTGTAAAAGATGTCCTCCCCTTAGTATTACCTATATGCAAATACAATTCTCATTTAAAATAAACCGTGCACATTCAGTCATGATGATTTTGTGAAACCCTTACTTTCCCCCGTGCTTTGTTAGCACTAGGTTTGGGCTTGAACTACTGTAGGCATTTTAAGTTCTTTTTTTAATGTCATCACTGCCCTCTGGTGGTCATGGGCACTACCCAGCGCTGCTCCTGAGAGCTGCCACTGGATTTGAACCGCCAAACCCACGGGCCCCAGCCCCACACTCAACCACTTAACGCCACCGGGGCTCAGCCATTTTAAGTTTTTAAGGGCCTCTTCCTTTCGCCATTTTCTGTAGAACATGCAAAGAGTCAACCAATTCTGTCTAATCGCCTCTCTCTCTTATGGGTTTGAACAATCTAAGAAGAAATCCATTGAAATCAAGGCCTGAAAGCTTTCTCTCTTAGAAGGTCTTCCACCCCCCCCCCTCCAGTTCCACACCGTTAAATGTCCATCTGTAAATGCTACTTCATTACACACCCTCCTGCCTAGTGTGGCCCTCTTTCCCTTACCCCTTGCCCTTGGAATTGGCCTCCACCCAGTCTGTGTACAGCCATCAGTGAGAACATGACTCCTTCCTGGACACTTTGGGCAATCTGTAGATAATTTAAAGGCGAGAAACTGGTTCTTCAATCAAACACACGTGCTGTCCAGATCGAAGTTGTATTAGATGCGACATTACCTCTTGCAGGGACTCATTTGGCAGGAGCTCAGAAAGCATCAATCCTCATGGGCACCGTGCAGGACACAGAGCCCCCATTGTTCTCCACAGCAGTCACAGCACTCACACGCATCATGAGGCCCTTTCAACACTTCATTTCAATTGCTCTTGCATTTATCATCTGTAAGTCCAACAAGTCAGTCATGCAGTAGCTGTCAATCCATCCTACTGAAGAAGCAGGTCTTATATATTTGTGGCCGCCAGGGCATGGATGCAATTGAGTGCGCCCCCCCCCCCACTTAGTGCATTGCCCAGCTGCCCCTTTCTAAACACACCCTTCTTTACCCCCCTCACTCCCACCCCTCCAAGAACTCCCAACTTGAACTGCTTCTATTCCCATTCTGTAACATCCCATCTATCACAACTTTCCTTGACAGTTCCTACAATAACCACCACTGTTAGGCGAGGTTCTCTGGAGAAACAGAACCAGGACACTCATGATTTTATATATAGAAGAGGATAGGTTGATACAGCAGGAAGGAATATGACAGCAAATTAGTCCACACAGCAATACAGAGGGCTCAGTTCAACACACTTTTGTGGAACAGCTAATACTGGAAGTCCTTCAACTCACAAGGGCTACAGGGTGCAAGGAAGCAGACAGTGGAATCTTCCCTCCAGCAAGACAGGCAGAGTCTGCTTGAAAACACAGGGTGGATCAGCAACAGTCAGCAGTCAGCAGCTTAGCAAAAGAGGCCCAGAGGAGATCTCAAATTCAAGCACGGTGACAGGATCCACCAGCCTCAATCTCAAGCAATGTATGTACCAGCAGTACCGTGAAGCTGCTCTCAAAGGGGCCGAAGCTCTGGAGACACAATCTATGGGTTTGCTTGGCCCACAGGGAGAACAGTACACAGGCGAAGTCAGAGAACCAGCTAAAGCCTCCGCATGGTCGTCTGATCACCCGGGAGAGGGAGCCAAGGAGAGATGGGATGCCAGCTGGCTTTATTTATTTCGGTCATCCTCCAGTCAAGCTAGGACCCAATTAAACTCTGCCCACATGTTTTGATTGGACTAGTTGGTACAATAAAGCTGACTATCATAACTCCTAAGTACTTGGTCTGTGTCTTGATGCAACTCAGTTTTCAGCCTTCCAACACCTGTGCTCTCTCGGGTAGCATCTTCATTGCTTGAGTGGTCATGACAGGGCCTGGGTAGTCGTAAAGATGGTGTTCTCCCCAAGAGTTGGCCCTCATTCTAGCCTCACCCACCCAACCCCAAAGTCACCTGAAGACATCCAGCAATGATATACCATCTGCTCTCAACCCTAAGTCATATTTTGTGTTGGGAGGCACCTAGAAGGTCCTCTGTATCTGATTTCTCCAATCAGACCCACCACACAAAAATTGGTCCCTTGAACACTTACAGGGATGTTATGCTTATTGCTGAAAACCCAGTGGATTCATCCATTTCTTCACAACCCTGGACATTGCCTTTCATGACAATCTTCCAAGTTTCACCTCCTCAATCTCTTTGCAGCCTTCCTCTTCACCTCATAAATCACCCAATAGCCAGGCTGCCCTCACATCCACGCATCACCCCAGAGAAATGCACCCATCAGCTTGAGTCCCAGGAGAAGGGACGTAGATGGCACAATTGGGTGCCAACATTTGAACCAAGAGATGGAACCCTTTGGATGATCAGGGCCACTCTGGACATACAGGTTATAGCATGTTCTCTTAGAACAAACATTGTCCTTTTCTCTAATCTTTCTCCCCAGTCCTGTGCTATTTTTTCTTTTACTGCCCTTCCTTGACTCTTTCTATCTTGTCTTATATATAAATTATAAGCACATGTCTATATTTTTTCTCATAAGCAGTCTCCCTCACTATATTTTACCAGGGATTTCTTTGCAGAAACAAATCTCTTGGCTGGGTAAAGTAGGGTGGGAGTGAGGAGAAGAAGGGTCATCGAAAAGCTATTTTCCAGAAACATGTTTTGCTTCATTCATGACTCAGGGCATGCCATCTCCCATCATTTTCCTGTAAGACAAAACATGTAGCCAACAGAGACTAACTGATATGAGATCTCAGTGGGAAAGGAGAGCAGACACAAGAAGTCTTATTAGCATAGTTTCCGCTCTTCAGCAAAAATAAGCTCCTCCCCTTTCCCAAAATAACTGATCAATGGCCCTTTGTGGTGACTGTCCTGGTGTGGCTTCTACTGCTGCCAAATGCCGATTTTACATCTTGCTAAAAATTAGCACACTTCCCATGTGAAAAAATAAAAAAAAATCATCTATAAGCTGGGGTGTGGAAGTAATGCCCCAAGGTTGAGGGGATCACTTGATATCCATTTACAGAAATCCTAAATTCATACCATGCTAGATTTTAAACTCTCCAGAACTTATTTACAACTTACACAAGTGAGAACTATGGAAACCCTGCATTGAACTAACGGGGCACTGGCTCAGCTGTGACTTATTTTATGTTTCCTATTGTCCCCTCTCTTCACCCAATTACTTGGCACTTTGAGGACATTACCTTGGAGAATTAAACCTCTGACTCTCTCCAGCCCAACTTGCTTTAGAAGGCAAGCCAAGGCTGGGCAATCCTCAATTCGCTCACTTTTTAAATTTTTTAAAAACAGTTTATTGTACTTTAGGTGAAAGTTTACGTAGCAAATTAAGTTTTCAAACAATCATTCAAACACCCATAATTTCTTGACATTGGTTGCAATTCACTCAGTGTGTCCCTACTCTTCCCTTTCCCTCCTGGGGGTCCCTGCTCCCTTCCTCAGGTCTCCCTGGCCCTGTCTGCCTTCTCATCTTTGGGTTGGGGATAATCTTACCATTTGGATGTTACTTACTGTCTTTGTTACTGCAGAGGTTACATATGCAGTCCATTTGTTTTTGCTTATGTCAGAGGCCCATGTATTAAGTGGCTGAAAGGTGGCGTCTGGGATTATCTTCAATTTCAAGTGAGAATGTTGTTTGAGAGCCATGGTTGTGGGGTTTCTCCAGTCTCTTTCAGACCAGTCAGTCTGGTCTTTTTATTTAATTTAAATTTTGCTCTACATGTTTTGTCCATTTCTTCTGTTGTGGTCCTTGTCAGCATGGTCAGTGGTCATAACTGGGCACCATCCAGTTCTTCTGCTTTCAAATCAAGTTGGGCGTCAGTAGGCTGTCTTCCTTGATCCTTTGGTCTCCTTCCTTCTCCTCCGCCCCAGGCAAGAGAGACCAAGAGTTGTTCTCTACATTCGGCTCACCAACTTTTAAGACTCCAGATGCTACCCACTAAACTAAAATGTACGATATTCTTTTGATGAACACTTTTTTGTCAGTTGACTTCCCTGAGACTATGGTCCTTAGACCTCATGTCCAGTATTCCATAACTATATCCCTATGGTATATACACACACACACACACACACACACATATATATATATATATATATATATATATATATATATATATATACACCAACCATATCTGTGTGATAGGGTATGGAAAAGTTTGTGTGGAAATCCCATTAGCTTTGTTTTTTGTTTTGTTTTGTTGGTTTGTTTTGTTGGTTTGGTTTTTAGGGCATCACTGCCCTGGGGTGGTGGGAGTAGGAGGCCCAGCCTTTGCCCCTGTGGAGCTGGAATTGAACCTCCATCCCAGTGGGCCGCAGTCCCGCACACAACCACTACGCCACCGGGGCTCAGCCCCCCCATTACCTTTTAATTCCATTTTTCCATGAACTTCGTAAGCTCCCTTGTATATATGGGGTATGCTCCTATGTGCCCTTCCTCTCCTATTGGGCACCCGTGTATATCTATGCACTCATCTACAAATTAATTGCTCTTTGCTATGACTGTTGCTGCGGGAACCTTGCCTCATTTTATCCATGCTTAGCTCAGGCTGTCACTGTTCACCTCATCCTAACTAGAAATCCAGAAGAAAGTCATTTGATTAAACATTCATCATAAAGTACGAATGGTCGATTGGCTTTAACATTCCCAAGGGAATTTTTATTGTAAAGAGGAGCCTATTAATATAGATCAATTTCAATTGGGTGGAATTCTAGACATGGCTATCAACATTAACTGAAGGCTTATTCAGTGTTGATCACATCTCACTGAGCTGTGTGGCACAGTCACAAAGTTGAGAGAAACAGCCTTGCCGTGTTGGGGGTGATGGTGGCCATCCAGTCAATTTCAACTCGTAGTGATCCCATGTGCACAGTGCAGAACCACGCCACACAGTTTTCAACAGCTTTGGCTTTTCAGAGAGCGCTCCTTCTCATCCAAGCACACAGCCCCCGTCTTCCGTCAGATTCCCACCCTACTTAGTGTTCTCATGAAGCCTTAGTCCCCTGCATACAGCACTTTCCGTAAAGAAGATGCCCATTCCATGCGTATCATCCTGTACGTGCACCTGACCATCTCTTCTGCCTCAGCATCACCGTGTCCCCAGCCCTGGGGAGCACTCACACCCCAATCCACTTTCCTCAGAAGAGCAGAGTTGGGGTACAGTAGTCATTAGGACATTAACATTTCATCTCCATCTTTTTAAACTTCTATATCAAACCTATTTTCTAATCCAAGATTGATCTTTTTTGCCTTTAAAAGTTAGTTCTTCACATGAAATATTTCCAGAAGATTGAAAATTACCAGATCACTACATAGCAGCTTTTTTTTCCTGTCTTCCTTTTCATGTGGAATTCATCTCAAATCGAAGTTGTGGTCATGTTTGAACATCATGTTTGAAAGATAGTCTCAGCTGAAAATGTCATCATCAGAGTTAACATAAACTGTACTTAAAAGCACATAGACGTCTTCTCCAGGGGACTCAAGTTCATCTCAACCTCAGGTAATCTGGGAGAATTGGTCTCCTGTCTGTGTGGATCATGTTGTTTCCAAAGGCATTCAGTCAGTCTTGAGTTTAAGTTTGCTCTTGACAGGCTTCCCAGAAACAAGATAAAAAGTCACCAGTCATGACATAAGGCAGCAGGAATGTGAGGATACAAGTGTCCTGGGTCTTTCCTGATGGGAGTTGTTTGACCAGGTGCATTAGTGACCCCTGACGATGCCTTTTCCCTGGACTCCAGGTCCTAGAGAAGAGTGACCATGGACTCTGTAACACTTTGATTTGTGGCATGGGCTTTAATATTTAAAATCCTTAAATATCCCCTGCTTCCATTTTTATTTATTTATTTATTTTTGATGAAACATGCACACAAAGTAAGGCCAGCTCCCATTCCACAGTTTCTGGACATACTGAGCAGTGACCTTCTGTTCTTCACAGTGTGCCAGCCGTCTCATTGTTTCTGTTCTAGTTGCTCCACAGACATTCACTTAACCTCCCTGCCCCCAACCTTCTCATCTGTGTTTTCCCCTAGCTATCAATCCTTTGCTCTTCTATCACTCATTGCCAGGAAGTCAATTCCGACTCATCGTGACCCTGCAGGCCAGAGTAGGATACCCTTGTGGATTTCTGAGATGAGTAACCTTTATGAGAGCAGAAAGCCTCATCTTTCTCTCATGAAGTGGCTGGTGGTTTCAAACTGCTGACCTTGTGGTTAGCAGCCCAACCTATAACCACTAGGACAACCCCCAAGGCTCCTTTTGGTCTCATGTAACCTCATTGTTCTTGAAATGCAAGACAACAACCTTTAGTTGACCCTCTGGGCTAGCCTGTTCTGAGTTTAGAGGTGACTTTAGAGGAAAGCTTCATACAAGGATTAAAGGACAAATTAAGGCTGTAGCTGGGAAGACTCCCCAGTCTCACTAGCCCAGGAAATCTAATTTTTTAAGCATTTGAAGTTCTGTTCTACATTTGTCTCTCTTTTGATCAGTATCCACTGATTGTGCTTCTGACAAGCCTTCCTCCCTCACCCTGGGGCCTCTGTATCTCCTGGCCCAGCCCAGGAAGCAACATCATCACAGCTGCAGCAGCCTCTGCTGCATTGCCAGAGCCTAGTCCACCGAAGGTGTCTAATCAACAGAGTAGTTGGAAAAATGAATGAATATTACATATATATATATATATATATATATACACACCACCAAGACATGGATACCAGACCAAAGAGGCTTCAGAATCTGCACTGGATAAGTTCTGCCATGCTTTGAATTCTCACAGCCCAAACAACTAAAGGCGGCTGCCGAGTCACCCTGACTCAGTTCTCCCCAGGTGTGTCAGAACCATGAGCCATGTGGTTCTCAATTACCACTTTATCGGAAGCAGATTTCCAGGCCTTTCTTCTGAGGTGCCTGCAAGCCCCCATGTTCCATGTAGCAGACAAGCAATGTTAACTGCTAGCAACCCCCACACCCACAGTAATACTCCCCCAAACAAACATTGCTCCCTGATCAACTACCTCTTTGCCCTGATTGAAAATTAGTTCTCTTCCACCTCTGCCTCCCTTCTTGGCTAATATGCATTGGTGTCTCCTTGGATTACTCTCATATGTTGCTAAGATCATGGTGGAAGAATAAGACACTAGGAAAAAGTGAAAATGAATACAATGAGGAAGAGG
The DNA here is from genome assembly GCA_004026705.1 of Nesogale talazaci. Classification (NCBI taxonomy): domain Eukaryota; kingdom Metazoa; phylum Chordata; class Mammalia; order Afrosoricida; family Tenrecidae; genus Nesogale; species Nesogale talazaci. The sequence goes on from PVJH01033326.1 coordinate 8,603, forward strand.
GATGAAGAAGGCAATTTCCAGTTGTCATTTTGAAAGGTCAGTTCTCAAGGTTGCGACTTGGAAAAGGAGGTCCTCTTAAATCATTTCCTCAAACCTTAAATAGATTTAGCTTTCTGGAAGTCCTCTCTGCATTCTTAATTTTTCTATTTTGTTTTGAATGCATACCAATAGTCCAGGGGTCCCCAAGGCAGCGGTTGTGAACCACTGTCCCTGACCATCAGGACAAATAAGACCCAGTGAGCTCTTCTGAGATGCACGCAACTGGCCAAACCGGGGGGTGGGGGTGGGGTAGGACATAGGGGTGGGGATACTATAGTCACCCAAGCTTTGGCCAAGGATTTAAGGAGTTCACCTTTAAGGCAAGAACCTGTGCTCTTAAAAAATTCCATTGAAGTGTTGATGGCAACAAGTGTGCAAATGTGGCCTGCATACAATTGATGTATGTATGGGTTGTAATGGGAGCTGTATGAGCCCATAATAAGATGATAACAATTTATAAATTATCAAGGGTTCACGAGGAAGAGATATGGGAAGGAAGGGGGAGAATAAGGCACTGATGCCCAGGGCTCGAGCTGAAAGCAAATGTTTTGGGAATGACGAGAATTTACACACAACTGTGTCACTGTGCTTGACACAATGGATGTATGTTTGGATTGTGGTAAGAGTTGTACAAGCCCCCAATAAAATGATTTTTAAAAATTCCATTGAACTGATGGGGGGCAAGTCATTTGCACTAAGCATACCATGATGGTTGAATACTTTTGGTAATCTCATCTTAATTGCACAGCCATGCAAACGAAAGCAAGAGGTTTGACCCTTAGAGCCTATCACCAGGTGAATTCGTCGTGCACCTAGGAATGAGACACACTTGCCCCGAGTTCAACATTGACTCACGCTGAACCACTCAGCACCCAGAGAACACAGCAAAGAGGACCCTTGCTATTTCCTCACCAGCATGCAGAAGTGGGGATGAGGGATGGGGTGAGTGCCAGAAGTACAGGGCAGAGGATTGAAGGGAAGCCCCTTGACATGAGAGAATAAGATGCTCGCAGATCACTCAGGGCATTTTCTAGGACAGACAAAGAGATCACTGACTAAATAAGACAGCATCTTTCATCTCAGTCAGCCCTGGGGAGAGGACAGGAAACTACCCCAATTAACCCGAATAAAGTTCATGCCCTATTATGGGAATATCCCAAGTTCAGCAACCACAGAGCTGTGTAGGGTAACGTATGTCTGAACACCGTGAACTCCCATATCGATTTAGGTGACACCAACCGTAGGACACTTTTCTTTCTACACAACACCATCATATTAAATGAGAAGGAGTGGAGTATGGCCACCTACCTACCTCCCACCCCCACCTCTTTTAGCTCCCAAGGCTAAGAAGTAGGAGCAGAGCTCTTTCAGCCATGCCCAGGCAAGCCCAGAGCGGTTGAGCCCATCCTGACTCCCTGCTCCCCCTGGTGAAGAGAGGATGGAACTGCTCCCCAGGAGCATGGGCCAGATGGCCAGGCAGTGCGTGCTTCTCCTTCGGGTGAGTTGAAAACCCCCAGTTTTAGGCATTGGCGCGGTTTGCTTTCCGGTGCAGCCTCGATGTGCAGAGTGGAAGCGTCTGGGCTTGTCGTGGCAGTGACCCATTGGAAGCAGAGTGCCCCACTTGTCTTGGAGACACAGTTCCATGAGTGCTCAGCCAACTCTGCCCCCCCCCCCCCCCCCCCCACCCCGGGCAGCCCGCATTTAAAGTGTCCATACAAATGCAGGGAAGGAAGTGCACGAACGGGTTGCTTGGTGTGTTACAGAGATTTCTCTGCGCCTAAGCTCTCAGGGCCTAATCACCGAGCATTTGGAGCCACGACCCCCTGCCAGCCGTCCATGCTGATTCACAGGGACCTTACAGGCCAGAGTAGAAGGACCCCTTTGGGTTTTCAAAGCTGTCAATCCCGAGGGGAGTAGAATGCCTCCTCTTTCCCCAGGTGGTAGATGCACACATATAACCTGCTGCCCCTGGCAGCTCCTAAAGCGCACAGGCCTGAAACCTCAGGGCAGGTCTGCTAATTCCCTGCTGCGAGGTCACACTGCGCCAGGAACGCCTCCCAGACAAAGGGTGGGGGCGTAAGTAGGAAATACTTTGCTGAACGAGCATTTTCGAGCAATTAGAAGGTAAGACACGTGAATCAGAAAAACAAGTAAATTGGGAAGAAACTATATCTATCACGCAGAAGCAGTGCTGTGGGTGAGACGTTAGGCTACTCACCAACCACAGGGTTGGCGATTCAGACTCACCTGACATTTAGAAAGGAAGATGGTGTTGTCTGCCCATTGACAATCTCAGACACCCCACACGGGATCTCTGGGAGTCCACGTTGACTCCATACACCCACTGCCATTGAATCAATGGCTTCTCCGAGCAACCGCACAGGTCAGAAGAGACCCGTGCCTTCAGGTGTCTGAGATGTTAAAAATCTTTGCAGGAGTCAGTAGCCTCTTCTATCTACCGAAACGTTACTAGTGGGGTCCAACTCCTGACCTGGCTGCAGGTACAGATACAACTGGTTTTTGCACTTGATGTTAGCCAAAAGGCCAACAAGAGCTAGTTATACGATAGGTTTTCAATCATAACCAGTTCTCACTCATACATGTGTCCTTCAGATATATGATATAATCACAACCCATAGAAGTCACCAGCTCAGTGACACAATGACACTCCCTGGTGATACCAGGCAGCCTCCACCTGAGGTGAGGGTGTGGCGCTGGAAGAGATTCACTTTATGACATGACCGGAACTTCCTGCTGAGGTGTGAGTGACTTCGTGCGTTTCTCTCTCACACAAAGCTTCTACTGGCAGTTCTAGAGGCAGGAACCCTTGGGTGGAGAGGACATTTTCTAGCACAAGGTTCTCACTTTGCTACCCAGTCCTCTGTTGTTGTTGTTGTTGTTGTCGGGAGCCATTGAGTCTGTCTGAATTCATGGCAACCCTAGAACAGCAGAAGGAAACCCAGCCCAGTCCTGAGCCCTGTGTCAACGCATGTTCCCGTGCCTTCAGCCTTTCCACTGCCCCTCTACCTGACCTAGCAGGTTGACCTTCTCTGGGGACATGACAACATGTCCAGAGTACATGAGATGAAGTCTCACCGTCCTTGCTTCTAAGGAGCATTGTGGTTGTACTTCTTCCAAGACAGATCTGTTTGCTCTTTTGACAATCTATCATACTTTCACTATTCTTCACCAGCATCACAATTCAAGTGTGTCGATTCTTCTTCAGTCTTGCTCATGCAATGTCCAACTTTCACATGCACATTCTTTTGGCTATCTAGGACCAGCCCAGACAGGAAACTCTGAAAGAATGGGCTATCTGCCCACACTGACTCCCCGTTATGCCGCCAGCCACATCTCATAGGCTGTATGTCTGAAACGGGTACCTTCCAGAAGGCACTGAGCTGCAACAGGCTTCTAAACACACATGCATTGCACACACTCGCACGCATGCAAGTGTGCATCCCCACACTCCTCCCTGCTCTGCACTCCTGCTGCTGCTGCTTTCTGGGAGTTGCAGGATGCTTGTGGCCAGTCAGTGATGCTAGCTGAGTGAGTTGGGGGCTAATGCAGTGATTATCATCAAAGCATCAAACACTGTGACATCTGTGCTTGGTTTGGGCAGAACTGAATCTTTGAGCCAGGGGACAAACAGAGAGGATGAGGCAGTGTGCCTTCTTTCTTAGGGATAATCCCACAGCCCCAGCATCCATTCTGACTCACAGCAGCTCTACAGGGCTGAGTAGAACTGCTTTCCAGATTAGCCAACCCTGTAAGTCCTTTCAGCAGTAGAAAACCTCACCTCTCTCCCCCGATGGTGGGTGAGAACATTGGCTTGGCGGCCTAACGCAACCCACGAAGTCATGGGGGTTTCTTTACATGAGACTATGCGGGCCTTTCTCATTTTATGAATTCAAGCATATTTCTCCCCTTTGAAAAGCAGAAGTAGTTAATATCAGTGCTAGAATAGACCAATGCCACGTGGAGTTTCCAGTGCCTGATCCCGAGTGGCAGGCAGTGTTGGCCTGCTCACCACAAATCAGCAGGTCAAGTCCACCTGCTATTCTACCAGGCTTCCTACTCTAGTGCCCTAAAGAGTTACAGCTTTGCAGACCCACAGATTCAGTTCCACCCAGTTCTATAGAGTCTATAGATTGACTCAGTGGCAGTGAGTTGAGTGTGTGTTGCTTTGTTTGTTTGGGGGAGGGGAGTAAATCATCAATCACCAGACCTTTCCTCTGAGGCACCTCTGGAGGAGTTTGAACCACCGGCCAAGCTCTCAGCCAGCAGCTGAGGGGGTCACTATTCGGACCACCCACAGACGTCATCTATATACCAAATCTACTACCATGACATTGATTCTGGTCCAATAGGCTCTTAAATCATAATCATTTCAAAAGAACGTGTAGGTCTCTCTGGCTCCCAACACCCCTGAGGTCATTGAACTGTGTTCCCCAGCACTTTCTCTGGGGAAAGTATACCATCAGACCTTCGTGTCAAGGTACATCTGGCTGGCTTTGAACTGGAAGCCTTCCATTAGCAGTGGAGCACATGAACCTGTGCACCACCCAGAAATCCCATACATAATTACTGAGGCACAAATGTTTACGAAGACTGCAGCCTGCAGTCCAGGATTCCTGGACCCCACACGTGATACTAAGTGACAGAAGCCAGAGACCAAAAAGGCCGCATAATATATGATCCCCTTAACACAAAATCTTCCAAAGATACACCTCTGAGATAGAATGGGGATTGATGGCTGTCAGGGGCTTGAAAGAGTGGGAGGGGGTGGGGGTACACAGGCCAGTGGGAGTAGAATTTCATTCTGGAGGGAAAGAACAATTTTTAAAGGAGAGGGAGGTGGCCATTGCACACCCCTGCTGCGATGTCCTCTATGTTACTGATCTGTTCACTTTTAAAGAGTTGTCTTCACGCTAGGTGGACCTCCCCTCCATCATTTCTGAAATGAGACAAAACAAACAGAAAGCCTACGCAGGATGAGGCCATGTTTTCTGTGATTGTGTTTCCATCAGTCTTTCCAATAGCGTAAATTTCTCCCAGGTTAGATTGCTGGATATTTTAGGTTGGAGTGCTTGAGAGCTAATCTTGTTCTCTGTCTTCTTGGGTATTTGAGGGAGTGGGGGAAAGAGCGCGTTAGGTCACCATCCAGATGCTTCTTCAAAGGAGAACTGGAAAAATAAAGTTGAATGAGATAAAGCAAATCCACTGCTGTCCAACTTCCCCACCCCCTTACTGATGGAAGAAACGCTCCGTGAGGCATGAGAAAGTGCCCCTTAGCCAGCCTTCTCTCAGGAAGACTTTGTCCACTGTAAGGAGGGTAGGTGAAAACTCTGAACAATGGCACCTGTCCTAGCCATGGTCGGCAGCATTCTTATTTTGGGTGGTGGTTGTCTAGATGTCCTTTCTGATTCATGGCCACCCCTGGGTCTGAATAGAATGCTTCATTGGGCTTGAAAGGCGTTGGGGAAGCTGGTCGTCAAACTTACCTTCCGAGGCACCTCGGGTGGATTCGTACTGGTGTGCCTAACCAGCAATATTCTAAACTTCCAGTATCCCTGCAGTTTACCTTTCCATCTCGCCTTTGTTATTGTCCAAGGCACTCTCTGTTTCCTCCTGGCTAGCACTGAGCCCAATGCTCCCATGAACAAAGCCCACCCAGAGCACAGCGGTGTGGGCCCTTACCGAGAAGCAATCATCCTTTATGCCCCCAAGCATCTGCGTGTTGTCTTGCCCGGAAACAGAAAAAAACAGAAAAAAAAAAACACCTCCCCTCAGGGGGTGTGGCAACGAGCAGCAGAGGAATGTGACCCTGGGGGTTCCTTTTCCCTTGGCCCTTATTCTGGAAGAGAGAGATTTCTGAACCCACTGGAAGGGGCCAGCCATAACATGTCCTTTCAATAAGTGCTAGAACAGGAAACGTTCAACTGTGAGCACATGTATTCTTTCAGGGAAGCTGTAGCGAGGGGAAAAGGCCAATATACAAGTAGTCTAACTTTAGGGCCTCCATACCTCGGTCACATGAATGCCCCTGAGTCATAGTGTGTGAAGGCAACACCCTGGGCTGCTGTTGGGCGGGGCCTCCTGCCCTGCCGTGCAGGAATTTAGTAGGATTCTGTTGTGGAGCCCTTCCCAGGGAACTTGCCAGTGGCCCTCCGGTTGCAAAATCATTATTACTGACTCGAGGAGCAGAGAGAGCATGAGTGGGTTCTTCAAACTCCTGTCCCTCCTTAGCTTTAGCTTGTGGTTAGCAGCCCAGTGGGTAATCCACTACATGACCAAGACTCTTAACAATGATGTTAGCTATGATGAATGAAACACTCAGTATGGGACAGAACACTGTATTAACACTCTGGGCTTGAGAAAACTGTAAAGTGTCTATCAAAATTGCAGTGTGCCTACACTTCATGAGATGATTTCTTAATAGCATATATAAAGATAAATAATAAATTGACACCATTCTCACATTTTCCCAATAGTATCTTTTTCTGCAGAGGGGGGATGGAATGTCCCAAGGAGTTTAAAATGCAGTGACGGGAGCACGCATACCAAATGGCAGCTAGCTAAATCCCCAGAGAAGATTGTGTGGTTAAAGCCATGATCCGCAGTCTATGCCTGTTTGATTGGATAATGGGCAGATATTTATTAAGAGATAACTCCGTGCCAAGCACTCAGTTGAATCCTAGAGGGCTTCAGCAGAATCATGGGGAGCTTGGCATTTGAGAAACATACAATGACAGCAGGTGACGTGATGAATGTTTTTAACGGTAAATGCTTGTTATGAAACAATCGCTATTTCAGCATCCTTAGCACTGCCAACTCAGTGACCTTAGCTATGTTTATCACATTGTTCAAGGTCGCAGGATGGCTAACACTTTGGTTTGTGATCACACTTGTCCTTGAATTTGGGGAATGTTACCTGAACTGGCTGAGCCCCGTGTCTATAGAATGTCTGGAAAATCCAACCAAACTAACGGTGCTATTGCAGAACGATGACAGAATAAACCACACAGTCGATGCCTGGCCGACCTTGAGGCAAACTAAAGCTGGAGCTATTAGAACCTGCATCTCACCACTGCTCTGCATTGCTAGAGTTTGACACTTGCAGATGCCAAAGAATTATTGAGATCACAGAGTTAGATACACAGAGTCTAATGGCAGCACCCAGCAGGTAGAGATGGGCACCCAAATGCTATGAGTTTTAAATTTAGAAATGAACTTTCTTATGTGGCATGGAATTACTCGGGCCGGCCAAACAGCGCATTCTCTGCTTATGTTAATACAGTGTTCTGTCCCATAGCAAGGGTTTCATTCATCATGGCTAACTTAGGAGCTAAGAGTCCTGGCCATGTAGTGGGTTACCCATTGGGCTGCGAACCAAGTCAGCAGTTCAATGCCACCAGCCACTCCACAGAGCAGCATGTGGCTTTCTGCTCCTATAAAGAGTGATAGTCTGGAAACCCACATGGGCGGTTCTGCTCTGTCCTGGAGGATCACGGTGAGTTGACATCAACTCAATGGCCGTGAGAAGGTATAAGTTGGGGGATCGGAGTTATTTGAGATGCATTGTTCCAGAAACCAGACACAAGCAATGTCTGTGTGTTCTGCACAAGATAACCTAGTGGACAAAACTCCTGGGAATGAAACCAAGGGAGTTGAAGGAATCCATGGGCTAAGGGTGAAGTCAGGTTAGTGGGTGATGTCTGTTGCCTGTCTACCACGCAAGCCCCAACACTTGCTTTCTCAACTTCACTTTGATTTTGTTCAGGTCAAATTTCCTCAGGTAATGGCAACCCAGTCAGCTCACCACTAGGAGACAGACAACAAACAGGGAAGGAAGATGACCAGGGAAGCTACAGAAAGAGATGGCCTCTCCTTTCTGGGAACAAGATTAAGGGCTGGATACGATAGACTACTGGATCATAGACAACTCTGTAGTTCTTGTCAGCGCTTCATGAGGACGGGTTCTTTCAGGTTCAACCTCCTGCTGAGAAGTTTCCTTTTCATTACACATATACTGACTCAGAATGTACATTTTTAACCTGGGGGTACCCGGATGATTTTTATTTCAAAATGCATGAGGGGACTTCAAAAAGTTTGAGGGAGAGTTTTATGATCATGGAATTCCCTCTCCCCCCAACTTCTTGAAGCCCTCTCCTGGTTTCTGACTCAGTCTGTCTGAGGTGGACAATCAGATTCTCAACAGTGAATGAGACCAGACATAGCCCTGGGAAGCCCTGTCACTCACCGGCCACCTGCTGGCAGAGGGAGCGACCCTGAGGGCAGCCGGGTCCCTCAGGGAGTGGAGGGGAGTAAAAGGACGTGATCTTTGGTGGTGTCCTCAAGCTCCTACATCAGTCACACTGACAGGCCTTTTGGACTCGGAATCTCAATGATATGAAATAATAATATTTTCCTTCACTATTCAAAGCTAGGGTTCTGTAACTTGCAGCCCAAAGCATCCAAAGAGCAATAACGACACCATACTTAGTCTGATGCATCATTCTCATTAGCAGAAGTCCAGTCAAGGACGCCAGAAGTGCCGGATTTCAATGACCACAATATCTGATTTGTATCCCTTGACTTTGGTATAACTTGAAGGCAGTGAATATCCTTCTAAATAGCCCTTGGATCAAGTACACATAACCTTGCATAAATGAAATCTGACTGATTGATATTCCTGTATTTACTTTTTAAAAATCATTTTATTGGGGGCTCCTACAACGCTTATCACAATCCATTCATATATTCATTGTATGTCAAGCACATTTGTACATCTATTACCATCATCATTCTCAAAACGTTTGCTTTCTACTTGAGCCCTTGGTGTCAGCTCCTCAATTTCCCCTACCTCCCCGATCCCTCCTCCCTCATGAACACTTGACAATTTATAAATTATTATTATTTTGTTATATCTTACACTGCCCAATGTCTCCCTTCATCAACTTTTCTGTTGTCTATCCCCCAGGAGGAGGTTATATGCAGATCCTTATACTTGGTCCCCCCATTCTACCCCAACTTCCCTCCACCCTCCTAGTATCGCTACTCTCACCACTAGTCCTGAAGGGATCATCTATCCTGATTCTCCATGTTTTTGCTTCCTATCTGTACTAGTGTACATCCTCTAGTCTTGTTGGATTTGTAAGGTAGAATTGGGATCATGATAGTGGGGGGGGTGGCGAAGAGGAAGCATTTAAGAACCAGAGGAAAGTTACATGTTTCATTGTTGCTACACTGTACCTTGATTTGCTGATCTCCTCTTTGAGACCCTTCTGTAAGGTGCTGTCCAGTTGTCTACAGATGGGTTTTGGGTCCCCAAGCTGCACTCTCCCTCATCCACAATGATGATTTTTTTGTTCTTTGGTACCTGACATTTGATCCCTTTGACACCTTGACACCTTGGTCACACAGGGTAATGTGCTTCTTCCATGTGGACTTTGTTGCTTCTGAGCTGGATGACTGCGTGTTTACCTTCAAGTCTTTAAGGCCCCTGACACTATATCTTTTGATAGCTGGTCACCATCAGCTTCCTCCACCACATTTGCTTATGCACACATTTGTCTTCAGCAATCCTGTGAGCATAATGGGATGCCAACTTAATAGGCTGCAAACTTTCATAGGAGCGGTAAGCCTCACTGTTCTCAGGAGGAGTGACTCTCAAAGACTCATTGCCATCAAGTCAAGTCTGAGACAGCTTGGCCCCCCATGACAGGGCAGAACTGCCCCTCTGGGTTTCCAAGGCTGCACCTGTTCACAGGAGTAGAAGGCCTCCTGTGTCCTGAGGAGCAGTCGGTGGCTTCAAACTGCTGACCGCGTGGTGAGCGGCCCAACTACAAGCCATCACAGCCCTCGGCCTCTGCGTCGTGTTTGTGGGCTCAGCTCACGTTGTGAGTGCTTCAACATGTCTGCAGGGAGATTACATGGACTTTTAATCCTGTTTTTCCGGAAATTGTTTTGAATCCCTCTGTGATCGTCATCATGTTTTTGGTTGTGTGAAAATGAACTACTTGACCAATCTAAATTAGAAGGACATTTCCTGCCTTTTTCACTACTTTGCATAGCATGATGTACTCAAAGTCAGCATGTGTGCAGTAACTATGTGCTTAGATACATGTACATATATATGTACATGTGACTCACATACATATATATTTATCTGATTATCACCTTGAGATTAGGCTCTAGAAGTTAACTTTTGGTTCTAAGTGATGCACATTTTGAGTTTTGATTCATACTGTCAGAGAATTCTTCCAGCCATAGAGAAGGAAATCCAACATCAAAAAATAACAATTCGATTAATTCACAAATCAAAAATTCTGCAATCGAGTTAAGTCAGTAAGTCAGCAATTGTCATTACATGCAAGTCTGTTTCCACCTTCCTCTTCTGGTGATGTCAGTGTGTTGGCGTGGTCCTCAGGCTTGTCTTGAGGCCACACACTTCAAGATGTGACGTGACAACAGCAGTGGGGATAGGTAAAGATTGCCTCCTACATACTTTTTTTTTTAATCACAAAGATGATATTTCCCAGAAGTCCCCAGAAAATTCCCCTTTGCACCACTTACCCAGATTGGGCTTTACATCAGACTGCACTCAGTGGACAGTTCACAAGGGATATTGGACGAATAGGAAGGACGTCGGCAAATGACGCTTCAGAAAGATTGCTCCCACTGACATTGCGCCGCCGGTTTCTGTGAGTGCCAGGTTTTCTGCTCTTCATCAAAGTGGGTTGTTTGTTGACATACTCATTTCTTTGGTGACTGAATAGTTTTTCAGATACTTGTGGCATAGCTTTGTTTCTGTAAGTTTCCTTATGTCCTCTGTTCTGTGCTCATTTGTTCCCTTGTTTTTTCTCTTATTGGTTTGCAAGTGCTCTGGGTGTAGCACTGTTGCGTTGTTGTATTGTTGTGAGGTGCCATGGGTTTCTCAAGGACTTGCAGAAACGAGGTGGATACCAGAAAGTCATGGCTGACCCCATTTCTGCAGCCACGTCCAAGAGGGTCTTCCTCTTTTGCACTGACTTTCTGCCTTCCCGAGCAGGATGTCTTTTTCCAGAGACCAGTCTCTGCTGACAGCCTGTCCAAAGTACGTGAGACACAGTGTTACTATCCTCCCTCCCAAGGGACGTTATAGCTGTATTCTTTCAAGGCAGACTTGTAAATCATGGGCATTAGGACCCTTGCTGCTGGTGGGTTTCACCCAAGAGGAACCTCCATTCTGATGCAGCCCCATTTTCCTTTGTGTGTTTAGCTTTGTTCCTATACTTAGAGGTTGAGGCTAACTCACGTATTTGGCATACTGATCTATATTTTGTTTTAATATGTCTTCTTTCAATTGACGAGCCACCCATCCCAGCAAGCATTACTTAAGTCATTTTTCTTCTCTCCACACATTGGAAAATGCCATCTTCGTCATGTACTGAAACTCCACATCTGGTAATGACTTGTGTATAGAACTTTTTGAAACAGAGGCATTTCATTCATTTGTATGGCTTTTCTCCATTAACAAAAGCATCTTGCACAAGGCTGAAAGAGAGATGAGTTTGAGTCTGTAATTTTGCACATGAATGCAGGCTCTGGACCCAGAATACCTGGGTACTTTTGATTTCACAGCCCTCCAATTATAAAAAGGTGACCTTTAAGACCTCATGCACATTTCCTGCACCCCTGTGCATCTGTCCTCTCTTAGCACTGGCGGATCATTATAGTATCTATTTCATAGAGTTGATATGATCACTAAATGAGTGGGTTCAGAAAACACACTTGTAGAGTCTGATAACCACCAGGTCAGCATTTTGAAACTACCAAACTCTCCTCAAGAGAAGGATGAGGCTCTCTGTTTGCTCAAAAAATTACCGTCTCCGACACCTGCGAGGGCAGTTCTAGTCTGTCCTACAGGGTGGGTCTGATTCAACGACAATGAGTTTGGTTTGAGTGTTGACCATGGACGGTCTGACTAAATGCTAGCTCCTTCTTAAATTTTGATGGTTGTCTGGTGCCACGGAGTCAATTCTATTCACGGTGACCTCATTTATAACAGAGGGAAACATTGCCCAGTTTAGGGCCATCATCATTATCATCGATACTTTGGAATCTATTGTTAAGTTGCTTGTGATCATCCATCTCACTGGGGAGTGTCCTCATTTTCACTCACCCTCTTCTTTACCAAACCTTCCTAACGATTGGTCTTTCCTGATGATGTTTCTCAAAGAAGCTAGCTGGGGTCTTGTCATTCTTGCTTCTGGCTGCATTTCTTCTAAAACTAACTTGTTCATTCTTTGGACGTGCTTATTGTCCTGCAGCAACACTGCAGTTGAAATGCATATAGTTTATTTTTGGTTTCCTTTCCCATTGTCCAACTATCACATACACATGAGGCAATTCATCAGACCACAGCTTTAATTACTTAAATCTTGTTCTTAGCAGCTCTCCAGCCAATTCTGACTCTTGGGCCCACGCATTTCAGAGAAGAAAGCAGAGGACCTTCTAAGCTGTTCCTTCCAGAGCATCACTAGCTGGATTTGAAGCAGGATGCCAGAGGAATTAAAAGCACGCACTTGAAACCAGGCTGCGTATGTTGGAATTCCTCATCTTACACTGACTACAGTTGGTCTTGGGTTTACGTGCTCTCTATACTTCCGTTTCTTTTATGGTTTAAAATCAAAACCAAACTCTCCGTCATTGCATTAATTCCAACTGGTAGCGTGATATAGATCAAAAGAGACCTGACCTTTACGCCCGAACTCTTGATGAGAGCAGAAAGTCTCATTCTCCCCCACTGCCAGGAGGCCAAATCTAAACAGTCGCAGCCCTGTAGAGAGGGGCCATTGCTGGGATGGTAACTCCCTAGGAGCACAGCAAGCCCAGTCTTTCTCCCAGGGAACAGAGAGTGTTTCCCCAATGCCCAACTTGCAGATCTCAGCCCAACACAGCACCACGATGCCACCAGGATTCCTGCTGCTTTGCTTCCAGAGAGGTTTGCTAGCAACATTCATCAAACCCTTCCACACAGACAAACGGAGCCTGGATTCCAAGAGAG
>PVJH01033327.1:0-21694 GCA_004026705.1 Nesogale talazaci
GGGGCTCATACAACTCCCATCATGATCAATATCTATGCTAATTGTAGGCAGACCACATTTGCACACTTGTTGCCATCATCACTCTTGAAACATCTTTCCTCCATTTAGGCCCCCAGTACCAGCTCCCCATATTGCCCCACCCTCCCCCATGAACCTTTATACATTTACAAATGGTGATTGCTTTTTCATATCATACATTGTCCGATGTGTCCCTTCACTCACTTCCCAGAGTGCTTCTTAAAGAGAGGCAAGGGTGGTATTGCTTTGTCTCACATAATGTGCATGTGCTGTCAGGAGGAACCCATCCCTGGAGAAGGACGTTGCGCTTGGTAAAGTAGGACAGAGTCAAAGAGGAAGGCCCTCCATAGGGTGGATGGACACCGTGGTTGCAACAAGCACTCAAATCATTGTGAGAATGGCTCAGGACGGGCAGTGTCTCTCCCTGTTGGGTGCAGGGAGGCTATGAGTTACACTGACTCGCTGGTCCCTAGCAGCAGCCCAGCAGCAGCCAGGGCGATGACTGCACATCTTTTCATGCTGTTGGCAGCTGGGATGGACTCTTGGGTAAAGGTTCTGTTCATGTGTTTTGCTCATTTTGTGATTGGGTTGTTTGTCTTTTTTTCTTGCTGAGTTGTTGCCATTTCTTTTAGATTTCAGAGATTAGATCTCATCAGGTAAGTCATTTTGGAAGATTCCTGCCCTCTCCCTCCCATCTCCCAACTGCCCCAACAGTTTATAGATGCTCTATTTACTTTAATTCAGCTTTATTGATAAGCATACCTTAAAAAGTTTTTATGAGGTCCCGTTTATCTATTTTGTTGCTATTAATGTTATGTTTGTTAGTGTGCTTTTATAAAAGACTAGTTTGTATGGTTATTTTTAGTAATTTTATGGTTTTAGGTTTAAAATTTAGGTCTTTGGTTCATTTTGACTTAGTTTTGTTGTATTGTAAGGTTGAGTTTTTTCAGCCTTCTGCTGGTGATTTCCAGTTTTACTAGAGCCAATTATTAAATTATTAAAAGGAATATTTATACTTCATACACTGGACTTTAATCCCTCTATTAGAAATCAGTTCTGTTCTCTTCTGTGTTTTTGAAGAGATTGCATAGAATTCGTGTCAACTCTTCTCTGAATGTTTGATAGAACTCTTCAGTAAAGTCATCTGGTCCAATATTTGTTGTTGGCAGTTATTTAAAAAATAATACTTTCAGTTTTTTCTTTTGAAACAGAGTTTTCAAGTTTTCTACCTCTGTTATTTTTTTAAATGAATAAGTAATTTTATTGGGGACTCCTCCAGCTCGTATCACAATCCATCGTGTCAAGCACATTTGTACATATGTTGCCATCGTCATTTTCAAAACATTTTTTACTTGAGCCCTTGGTATCAGCTCCTCTTTGGATTCCCTTCCTCCCCTACACCTTCATGAACCCTTGATAAATCATGTTATTGTTATTATTATTTTAATACCCTACACCATCTGCTGTCTCCCTTCCCCCACGTTTCTGTTGTTCCTTGCCCTGGGTGATGGTGAGGGAACTCATCCATCCATCGTCGCGATTGTATCTTCTTTGTTTTTATAGTCTGGTTTCCCTGTTTATTCGGTGTCTTTCATGTGGCGAACCTTTTCGCCTCCTTTGCTTTTCTTCCCGATGTGTGTGTGATAGATGTCACCACGTATGTTACCACATAGGTTGCCTTGCCCAACTTAAAACTGTGTCACATATGAACTGCTGCTGACATACAACCTCAGCATAGTAAATCTGTTCTGGTAGGTTCCTCCTGCTCCTTTTCCAGTTGGCACGCCTCCTTTAGCCTAACCACTGTGCAACTGTGGGCAGGAGATCAGCCACTTCCTTCTGAGTCACCTGCCAGTGTGATGCTTCCCCTCACCCAACTGCCCTTGTCACTCCCCCAGGTCCTCGTGCCCTCCTGTGCCTGTGAGTCTCAGTAGCGTTCTCTTCCCTCACAGTCTCCCAAGTGCCAGACCTGCAAGCTCCCACTGCTTTTTAGTGTCCACGGATCCGGTTACAGCTTCCCCCGAAGAACTCCCTTTCTTTCTGTCTTACCTGTTTCTGGTGTTTCCCAGCCCCATTCCTCCTGTGGTGATGTGTGAGTGCGCCCTGTGTTAGCACACTGGTTCTCTGCGCCCTCCTTGTGCCCCCTGCACCTGAACCCACCCCATTGGCCAACACCCTAGCTGCTACCCAGGGTTCTGAGCTCTCCATCCTTGCTGGCTTCCAAGGTTGCTCTGTGGCTTCCTTGTTGTGGGAGTGAAAGGGCCCAATCCACTCCTTTCACTATCTTTTCCTGTCCCCGAACCTCATGCACATGGATAGTATAACAGCCAATTGTTCATCATCCAGCTTCTCTGGGCGGGGGTGGGGGCTAAAACCTCATTTGATGGTTGTTTGTTGAGGGGCGGGGGAGGGGACTGAAGAAGGAAGGCCTCCAGCAAGCGGGAGGCAAATGGCGTCTGTTTTTCAGTGTCATCGGAAAAACACCCCCCACCCCCAGCTACATAGGCTGCCCCAAAATGTAATAGAAGCTTAAGAAAGGAGGGAAACCATGAAGAATAACGTGAAAGGAAAGCATCCCTCGTGGAGATGAGTCAGTATTTGGAAGCAAAGGGTCAGGATCTCTACCATCCAGTGATCCTGCAACCCAAGTGGACAGACTCACCCATGGTCCAAGGGCAGAGGAGAAGCAGACGGCTGGCGCTGAGGCCTGAGAGGCTGCTGGATACCAGGGAGCCCTGCAGGGCCTCGCAGAGGTCCAGCGCCCAAAAGGAGTGGTCAGGAAGGAGATGTATTTTCTGCCTCCAGAATCCACCCCTTCCCTCACTCCCAGCCCTAAAGAAGTATGGAGACAACTATTTGCTCTTAATTGTTTATCACAGAAAGGCAGGGACACAGACGATTTCTGGAACTCTCTTGAAGCTTAAGAAATCCTATTCTCTGACAGTTCCTTTAAAATAATTTTCCTTTCGAGATAAGTTTTGATGTGATGGAAATGAAGGTTTCCTATCTTGGGTCGCAGCATTCTGTCCTCCTCTTTCCACATCTTAGAAATCTCCAAGTTAATCTTTCCCTCCTCCTTCCCTTCCCGCACCCACATCCAGTATCTTCTGATCGTCTGCAAATGGCTCCAACATTTAAGATACTGCTAAGTGTCACAGCTAAATTCTAATCCTCACCACCAGCATCCAGAAAGCCATTATCAGTCCCGTCTTAGATGTTGTTGCCCCAGTAAGAAAAGCGGACAAAGAGGCTTGTGGAAGCTAACTGAGGAAGCAACGCAAAACTTTAAACTCTGGTCTCTGTCATCCACATGGAGCAGGTCATAAAAGGAGAGATGGGAGAAGTCATTGCCTAAGCCGTGCCATTTGGGGCAAGTGAAATAACCCTCCTGCCTTCAATGTCACTGTGCTTATGGGGCCCTGCCTCTATTGTGAGTAGGATACACTGAAGGCCTAGAAGGGTGAAAACATGCTTAATTGCTAATCAGGAGGTTGGAGGAGCAGGTCCACGCAGAGGTGCCTCAGAGGAAATGTCTGATGATCTACTTCATTGGCAATGCTACAGAACATGGGGCTACTCTGGCACATATGGGGTTGCCAGACACCAGTTCAATGGCAACTCCTATTTTTTAGCTTTTAAACAAATTTATAATATTTTATTGACATATCCTGTTCATTCCAATATATTGTTCACATACAGTTCTGCTGTGCGGTCCCATAGGATGGGGTTATACAATCATTAATGCTACCAACTCCCTCCCCCCCCCCTCAGCCCTCTCACTTCCAATATTCTCAGGAAACCATTACTCCTGTACGATCTCTGAGGGATCATCTATATTGACAACCATGTACCGATCAATCTTAAATACACAAGTGAACAAACACAGATCTAACATAATCAATGAAATATAACACATACAACCTTCCTAATAAGGAGAGGAAATATTATAGGCCGGTGGGCTTGAATTGCCAACCTGGCAGTTAGCATCCTGATGTTTAACCTACAGTGCCACCAGGGATTCTTTCTATTAGCCAGAAATAGTTAACCTCTTGGTTCTTTTTATAGGAAAGTGAGATTTACAAGAGAGAAAACTCCAGGTAAAAGTATTTTCTAATAAATCATTAAAATCATTTTATATAATCACCAGACCCTACGTGGATTAGTTTTTAGACCTTTTGCTGATTAGATGTTTCTCTTTTGTTTCAATGTGTTGAGAACGAACTTTTGTTGTTTGGTGGGACCAGGCTTTCTATGACTGGGTCCTTCTCTACTCTTTGCTAAGAAGGGGATGAATGGAGATTCTCATACCTGCTACATTATTTCCATTCTCCTTTAGTACACGGGAAAGCAAACCTTCTCTGTTTTCCATTAGAAATATCACACAGCAGCAAGCAGTTCTACAGGACGAGTCACGACGAAGACTATGTTTTGGAATGGTCAAGATGTATCATCACCTCATAAACATGTGAAAGGTAGACCTTGATGGAAGAAGACTGAAGAAGAATCAAGGCATTTGAACTGGGAATTTGGGGAAGAATATTGAAGGTATGTACCACAGACTACCAAAGGACAAACAAAGCTGTCTTGGAAGAAGTATAGTTAACATTCCTCTCAGAAGACTTTGTCTTACAGACCTGGGACGTGTTCTCAGGAAAGACCAGTCCCTGGAGAAAGGCATTATGCGTGATAAAATAGAGGGGCAGCAAATGAGAGGAAGGCTCCCAATGAGATAAAGGGACACAGTAGCTGCAAGCATGGGCTCAAGCATAAAGAACAGCTGTGTGGATGCCACAAAACCAGACCACGTGTCTTCTATCGTGCATAGAATCTCTATGAGTTGCAACCTCCTTGTTGGCATCTAACAACTAGAATAAGAAAGATGTCTCATGTCCCCCCTCCCTTTCCTTGTTATAACTGCTACCATACTTGTGATTAAATGCTCATGTGGGCTAGGGTGTTTTGGGGTCATCTATTTAACCCATCCCTTTCAGTTGCATGGGTTTTACATGGCCAGTGAGCAAGAGTCTTGGCCTGCAGGCTTTTTCAAGGTTCTCCATGTAAAGCAACATGCTAGACAATAAGAATGGTCGACTGTCAAGAATGGTAGCCATCAAATCAGAACCATACAGGGTTTTCTTAGGGGCTAGATCAATAAGGATACATTGAGTAAATTCCTGCCTTGAAAACCACTTACAAAGGATTGGGAAGTTAGCTTGAGGATGGCAGCCAGAAGTCCACAGGTAGGATGTCCCTTTAATTGCAAATTACAATAGGACCTAAACTAAGGTGTCATTATTATTGATACTTTAAGGCAATTGCTCTTAGAAATCCATACGCAGAGACAAGACTACTCTCTTTTTCAGATGACAACACAGAGCCTGGGAAAAATACATAGGTAGATATTGAAAAGATTGAGCACTGAAAATGCATTTTCTAGAGGAAAAGGTGAGAAAAATATTTAAGCATATGCAATGGATTATTCTAACAAGAGGAAGAAAAGCTGTATCATTCATTGGTTGTATTCAAGACGTGCAGGCGCCACGTGGCTCATGCGTTGGAGATTGTGTGTGTGAAGAAGATCAATCAATGACCTTAAATTATAAAAGTTATGGAAGGAGATTTTTCAGAGTATATTATGTGAGCAGCTGACCGCTTTTAAAATAGGAGTGGCCACACACATACACAAAGAAGGTAAATAATATATAACCAGTTTCTAAAATTTTTGTCCTTGTTCTGGTGGGGAAAATGGCATAAAATAGAAATTATATTGTGGCAAACTTTCTTAGGATAAGGAATTCTCCATCCAGTTCTCACCAGGAAGTGTCTGACAAAGGGTCTGACAAAACATTAAAAATAAACTGTTGTGGGGCTGAGTCCCGGTGGCGTAGTGGTTGTGCAAGGGACGACTGCGGCCCACTGGGATGGAGGTTCAACTCCAGCAGCAGCTCCACAGGAGCAAAGGCTGGGCCTCCTACTCCCACCACCAGAGGGCAGTGATGCCCCCAAATGAAACAAAACAAAAAAACTGTTGTAAAAAGAAAAGTCTTTTATGTAAACATGTCTTTTTCTAAAGAGTAAAAAGCCATGGAATCTTATCACATAGTTACATGACTACTTTCCTTGTGTGGTGTTATATAGATGACTTTACTTATTGTCAGAATTTGAGAAAACGGGTCTTCCCATTGTGATGGTAAAAATTTTCTAACAATCGTCTGGTTTAAGACATACACATTCCCTTTAGTTTCTGTGTCATCACAACATGGTGGGACACAAGGGTTTCATGTGTCAGGTGACACTTGTGGTGGTCATGTACTTGATGGCAATTTCATGATTGGGAATGTAGGGGTGGAGTCTAGCCTGTCAATCTGGAGATAGCCAATGAGACCTTTGTGTGGGCATGACTTTCTATGAGAATTCTGGGAATTCTCTCAATATTTCCCTGGTGGAGATGCTCACTGACCAGACAGGATGGCAGTGTCCAAGGAACTGGAGGAGCCAGAGGAGAAACCACATGGTCTTATTCTGATAGAACCAGACCTCTGAAGCTGGAGAAGTCACGTGGAGACCCCTGCCAGCGCTGAGTTGCTTCTACCACCCATGGATACTATCGATGGACCATGAGCCCTGGAAGTGAGAAGCCATGGATAGATTCCTGCCAGCCCTGGGATGCTTCGACTGCACTTGCTTTGTGAGTCAGGAGACATTATAGACTGCTATCAGACATATGGGCTAATGTTGGATTTATGACCTTTGACTGGACTGGGTTGGGATGCTTTCTCAATGTTCCATTCCTCTTGTATGTAAACCTTTCCCTTATATCCACATGCGTGTCTATGAATTTGTTTCTCTAGTCTACCCGAACTAACACACCACTGAAGTTTTCAAATTTGTGAGGGTAAATGTGAGTGTGTAAAGACTAGTACCCCCTTCAGAGATTTGCTCCATGTGAATGTTTTATAGCATCATGCTAGAAAAGTCATGGGCCTGATGATGCTGCATGTACTGGAAATGAGGAATTCTGGTTTTCATTGGACAAAGAGAGAAAGAAAACATAGGTCTTTTTTTTTTTTTCAAGTTTCCATCAGATGCCCTGTCACTCTCCTACTTATACCATTTATCTTGCACTTAGAGGAAGTAATCGCCAAACATACACGACCTATATTTTCTTACCCATTGCCAGCCAGTTGATTCTGACTCTCAGGGACTCAATATGATACTGTCACTCTTTTGGAGAACAAGTAACCGCATCTTTCTCCCAAGGAGTGAAGGTTAGCTTTGAACCACAGACCTTGTAGCCTGATGCCTAATCCACAGTGCCACCTGGCTCCTTTATACACTGTTAAATATATGTATATTTTATTGATATGATTTCTTCATGCCTGGTTTGGTGGTGAGAAGGTAGAGACAGTAGTACATGCTTGTGATCAGAAACTGGAAACCCAGCTCAAAAATATTTTATGTCGCTAAATAGAAATAGTTCTGATACATTACATAGGAACACCTTTGCGAGTTTGTGTAGAGGTGTAGTCAACACTGTGGTGAAGATAAGGCCTGTAACTTTTGTAGATATTCAAAGTGTCCTCTGGGATGAGAAAGTCGATGTTAGATTCTAATTAGGAGGAGATCAAGATACATTTTCTTCCTTTTAAATTTCTTTCATCAGTTTTATTTAATTACATACATAAAATTCACACATCATGTAGTTCCACAGTTTGATCATATCAAGAAGAGTTGTGCAATCATCACCACAGTCAGTTTTAGAATATTTTCTACATTCTTTTTTTTAAAAAAAAAACATACTTTTATTGGGGCTCTTACTTCTCTTTTCACAATCCATACACTCCTCCAATGTGTCAAGCACGTTTGCACCTATGCGGCCATCATCATTTTCAAAGCATTCTCCTCCAAGTTGAGCCCCTGAAATCAGCTCCCCATTTCTTCCTCCTCTCCCCCTCCACCCTCCCTCACAAACACTTGTTACGTTATAGATTATTCTTTCCATACCGTACGTCATCCTCCGTCGCCCCTCACTCACTTTTCTGGTATTCGTCCCCCTGGGAGAGGACTCTCACTTGATCCTTGTGATCCATTTCCCTTTTCTTCCCCTCCCCTCCTCTAATTCTCCTGGTATCTCTACTCTCCTTGTTGGCCCTGAGGGGTTTATCTACCCTGGATTCCCTGTGTTGCAGGCCCTTATCTGTAGCAGTGTGCATGTTCTTGTCTAATCCGATTTCTAAGGTAGAATTGAGGTCATGAAAGTGGGGGGAAGGGAGCACCAGAGAGCTAGCAGAAAGTTGTGTGTTTCTTCGGTGCTATACTGCACGCTGACGGGCTCATCTCTTCCGTGGGACCCCTCTGTGAAGGATGTCTAATGGTCTACAGATAGGCATTGGGTCTCTACCCATTCACCGTGGGTGTGGTTTTATTCTGTGTCTTAGATGCCTGATACCCCATCCCATCTACACAAGGTACATTTTCTATGTGTTAGATAAGTCCTTAAGGAAAACTAAGTGGTTCATGTTATTATGATAAAGCCAATGTTAATCTGTCAATGACTTCTTGTTAGTATTAAAACAAATCCTTTTATCCAGAAAAAGCGGAATCTGTGAAAAATAAAATAATTGCTATCGAAGCCTCTCAGTCCCAGGAGAGCTCTTGCTTATGAGTCAATTGCAGAGCCTCGCTGAGGCCGGATGCAGCAGGAGTCGACTCTCCTGCAGTCCACCAGCCCAGGGATGGGAAGGAGCGGGCATGCCATTAATAAAACCACACTGTGCAAAAGAAGGCGAAGATTAAGGCTGCAGACATAACCAACAGGACTCCCTTAGTAGTGTGGGGGATGACTTAATTTGAAAATCTGATAAATAGAGAGGATGCTGGACAGTGGAGGGCAAGGAAATTACATCAGACCTGCAGGACCTCATACTGGAGTCAGAGCAAGGGGGTGGGGTTTCCATTCACAAAAAACAGAGCAAACCCATTCCTGTTGATTCCCACTCATCCTAGTTGACTTTGTAGGACAGCAGTTCTCAACCTTCCTAATGTTGTGGTGACCCCCAACCATAAAATTATTTTCGTGGCTACTTCATAATGTAATATTGCTACTGTTATGCACTGTCATTATTACAAATTGAACATGATTAAAGCATCGTGACTCATCACAAAAGCAATATGTAATTATATATTGTGAGATCTTTCTTTTTTTATTGTTTTTTTGGGAGCTGTACATCGCTTATCACAATACATAAATACATGTACTGTGCCAAGTACATTCACGTGCCTGCTGCCATCATCATTCTATAAATATCTGCTTTTTCCATCAAAGCCCTTGATAATCAGCTTTTCATCCTTTCCCCTCCCTTCCCACTCCCCCTCCTCCACCAGCTCTCAATACTTTATAAATTGTTATTATTTTGTCATATCTTACACTGCCCGATGTCTTCTTTTGCCCATTTCTCTGATGTCTGTCCTCCAGATAGAAGGTTTTGTGTAGAACCTTGTAATTGACTCCCCCTCTCTACCCCACTCTCCCTCCAACTATTCAATAACTCTACTCTCACTACCCATCCTGAGGGCTCATCTGTCTTGAGTTCCCCGTATTTCCAGTTCCCATCTCTACCAGTGTATCTCTTCCAGTCCAGCTGGACTTGTAAGATAGAATTGGGATCATGATAGTTGGGGAGAGGAAGTCTTCAGGAACTTGAGGAAAGTTGTATGTTTCATCACTACTTCACTACACCCTGACTGCCCCAACCCCTCCCCGAGACTCTTCTGTAAGGGGGTGTCCAATTGCCCACAAATGGGCCTTGGGCCTCACCCTGCTCTCCCCCTCATTTGTTATGATGTGATTCTTGTCCTTTGATGCTTGATACCTGCTCCCTTTGACTCATTGTGATCACACAGGCTGATGTGCTTCTTCCATGTGGGCTTTGCTGCTTCTGCCCAAATGGCTGCTTGTTTACCTCCAAGCATTTAAGACCTCAGACACTTTATCATTTGGTAGCTGGTTACCACTGGCTTCCTCCACTCTGTTTGCCTCTGCACCCATTTGTCTTCAGCGACCATGTCGGGAAGGTGGGCATATAATAATATGATTTTTGTTCTTTGATGTCTGATTCTTTCCACACCTCATGCTCCCGCAAGCTTGTGTACTTCTTCTATGGTGAGCTTTGTTGCTCCTGAGTTATAGGACTGCTTGTTTACCCTTAGGCCTTTAAGAGCCCAGACACTATATCTTTTCATAGCCAGGTACCATCAGCTATCTTCACCACTCTCGCTCATACCCCCACTTGTCCTCAGTGATCATCTCAGGAAGGAGCACACGCAGTGATAATGTTTTGTCCTGCTTGATGCCTGAGACCTGATCCTCTCGACACCTCGTGGTCACACTGGCTGGTGTGCTTCTTCTGTGTGGGCTTGGCCACTTCTCAGCTAGATGGCCGTTGGCTTATCTTGAAACTTTTGAGACCCCAGATGCTATATCCTTTGATAGATGGGTGCCATCAGCTTTCTTCACCACATTTCCTTACGCACCCATTTGATTTCAGTGATTGTATTGGGCCATGAGCATCATGGAATACCAGATTCATAGAACAAAGTGTTCTTGCAATTGAGGGAGTGCCTGGGTAGTGGCACTTAGTCCTAAACTTATAAATATATGTACCTGGATTTATTCCTTCCTTATCATAGATACTTATATTTACATGTATACATGCCTGTGTTTAGACCTCTGTAGGTGCCCTTTGCCTTCTAGTTCTTTCCTCTATTTCCTTCCACCTTCCTCCTGTCCCACTATCTTGCTCAGCCTTCATTTGAGTTTCAGTACTTCCTCTCAGTTACATTGCCCTTGTTTAAGTCCTACCAGGCCTCCCACACCCTCCTAGCCACCGATTCCAGACCACTTGTTGCCCCTGTCCCTGAGCCTGTCCATGCCCCATCATCTCTCCCCTCCCCTAGGAACCGTCGGTCCCGTTGTTCTTGCCTCCTGACTGTCCATCCAGGAGTGCTCCCTTCTTGATTTGGTCCATTTTGGGGGTTCAGACCACTTTGGTTCCCCACCATGTGGCCCCAGAAATGTCCTCTGTCACTCTGTGCTTCAGTAAGGTGACAGAGTGACACATGGAAGGAAGCATGAAAAAAGAGAGCTACAGGGCCCGATTCAACCAGAGCCAGACTGACCCCCTCCCTGGAAGTGGGTGTGGCAGAGAACAGGTTGGGTGGAGGGGCCAACATGCCACGCGCACATGGAGACAGGTGGGCAGGGAGGAAGAGAAAGAGATCTGGTCAGTCCCCATGTTAGTTCGGTTTCCTGTCCATGATGCTCAGAGGGCTACGCCCCTGCAGGGATATAATGGGTCACAGAGGGGACTGGACATGCAAACCGGACATGTCACAATATTTCTTTCTTTTTGGGGGGTGGGGGCCTCACTGCCCTCTGGTGGGAGTGGGACACCCAGCCTTGTTCCTGGAGACCTATTGCTGGATTTGAAACACCAAGCCAGTGGGCCACAGTCCTGCGCACAACCACTACGCCACTGAGGCTCAGCCCCACAATATTTATTTCTAGTGACAGATAAATGAAATGTTGTCTTGAAGCGTGATGTAGCATGGGTAACAGTCTTCACTCCGGGTTCTTGTATCTGCATGTGAGCAGATCCCCCGGAGATGGATAGAGGAGCAATATCTTAGTACCTAAGACCATTGGAAATATGTGTTTTCTGATGGTCTTAGGTGACCCTTAAAGGGTCTCAAGACCCACAGGTTGAGAACTGCTGCTCTAAAACAGTAAAAGTGATCCATAGCATTTCCCAGGTTGTAACTCTTTATGAAAGAAGATAGCCTTGTCTTTTGCCTGTCGAGTGACTGGTGGATTTGAACCTGGGACCTCTTGATTAATAGCCTCTTAACCCCATTGCATCACCAGGACTCCTGATTCATTCATAACATATGCTTCAACCACAGCAAAAATTTTAATAGTGGTTCACAAATGGGATGAATCTTTTTGTGTTTCTTTCTGAATTTTTTTAAAAAATGAAGTTATGGTTTTCTTTCTTTTTCTTTTTTGAAGCATGGTCTTGATGGAGAGATCTGTCTGTTTGTGACACTGTGATAGCTTGCATGCTGCTGTGATGCTGGAAGTGGCACCACTGGTGATTCAGTGAAGCTTCCTGACTAAGGCAGACTAGGAAGAAGAAATAAATAGCCCCCTTCTGAGACCTGAGCCACGGACAACCTTATGAATGGCAATGGGACACTGTCTGATGTCGTGTCAGAAGGCAGTCAACCTGTGGTTGGAAAATAATTGGCTACTGGGAATAAAGTAGAGGATGAGTGGAAAAGAGAAAGGTTCAGAGCAGGGTGGATTGACACAGTGGCTGGGTCCAAACGTTGGAACAACGGTGGAGATGTGCAGGCCGACAGTGTTTTCTCCTGCTGTACACAGAGAGGCTATGAGTCAGAGCTGACTCAAAGGGACCTGACAGCCCTCACAGTCACAACAGGGGTTGAAGGAAGAAGGCACGCTTGCAGATGCCGATACTGTGGGAAGACCGTGGACCGTGGGTTGGAGAGGTCTGCGTTTGAAAGCTCTGCTTGTCCCTGGTTATTTCAGCTCTCCTTGTTGGGTGTGCTCACTCCTCACTGAGGTCAGTGTTTGATTCGCGATGGAGTCAGCCTTGGCTTCCTATCCAGCACCCAGTTCTGGAGACAGAGGTGCCGAAGGGCCATTAATCTCTCACGTGCTTACTAACCTTGGGCATTTTGCCTCCAGGGCCTTTTGAGGTTTGGTGCATCCTTGGACTGAAGACCTCTTTTTCACTTCACCTATCAAAGCTACCATTTTAACGGAGCAGCTGCGTGGCACTAGACACAGTGAACTATACACAGTAAATGCAGACGCCTCTCTTCTTCTTTGATGGGTTTCACCTTGCTCTTGAGACATGAAACAGAATTCTCTGATGTCCCGAGTTATTCTGTCTCTATATGACAGCATCCAATTCTCCCTGGACAGATACTGACATTGGAAAGTGAACGCCTTCAGAAGAGATAGCCACGAGATTCTCTGTGGAGACGGTGCAAGAGACCTGCCTGAGTGTTTCCTCCTTACCATTGCCTGTGGCTGACGCTCTTCAAAAGAAGAACCCTAGAGTGCCATCCCTATGCTCCTCCCCTGAGTCTGAAGACCGGCTCCGTTCTGACATGGTATCAATCCCAGGTCAAGGAAACCGTCGTCCTCTCTGACCTGGTGAGTTTACACAAGTTATTCTCATTCTCTCTGTCTCAGCAGGGGACCCCGGAACATTTTGAGATGACTTCCTTATAACAGACATCCATCCTCTGTACCAGGGATGTGGCAGTCCATCCTCTATACCAAGGGTGAGTTATCTAATAAGCACATTTAGCTCTGGCATCTTCTGCTTACTGTAAGCGCGCACACATCACACATACTGGTTAACCCACATCTACTATGCATGCTTGGGCCTATCTGCCTTGTCCCACCTCCTGTTTCCATTGGCCGACTTTGCCAATGGATATTAATTGGTAGAGGTGATCCATGGGAAAACAGTGGCACACCAGATGGCTGAAAAGTATTTCACAACAATGACAGACATCAGGGCTGAGCCCCGGTAGCATAGTGGTTGGGCGCAGGACTACGGCCCACTGGGATGGAGGTTCAGTTCCAGCAGCGACTCCACAGGAGCAAAGGCTGGGCCTCCAACTCCCACCACCAGAGGGCAGTGATGCCCCAAACAAAAACAAACACAAACAAACGAACAAGAGAAACCATGCCAGATATCCACTGCCCTGGAATGAGTTACAGCTTCATAGATTAAAGGCAGGTGCGCAGACTCCCCGGCTTTGTGGATGGGCTGCTGCTTGGCAATCCAGGCTTTCTCTTGTGTTCATGAGACCAGTACCCAAAGCAAATTCCCTGCCATCAAGTCAAGGTGGATTCATAGGGACCCAACAGAACAAGGTAGAACCGCCTCTGGGGGTGTCAGAGTCTGTAACTCCTCACTAGAACTCTTTAGGGGAGTTGAAAGCCCCCTTGTTCTTCTGAGAAACTGCGGGTGGCTTCGAATGGCTGATCTTACGGGCTGCAGCCTGACTCGGCACCAGCAGACCACCAGGGCTCTAGAATGAGACAGGTATGGTGGGTCTGAACTCTACCTGAGGCCGAGTTACCAACAGAGCAGAACGGATGCAGAGACCATGCTGCCCACGCCAGGACCGTCTGCAAGCCAAAGGAAGCCAGGGCGCAGGCAGACACCAGAAACTAGGCGAGAAGGCAGGCCAAGACCCTGACGTGGATTCTTATCTTCTGAAGGATGAGAAAACCAGTTGCTGTGCTTTCCAGCCACTCACTTGTGGCGTTTCTGGGGGCAGGGGTGGGGCAGCATTATTATGCAGCCGGGAGCCGTCCTCTTTGCTTTTAGATGAGACCCAGTGAAGGCTGGGATTCTTTCACCCTTTTCTTCACTCAGCCAGGCCTTTTAATCAGGTTCATGCCAGAGCCCACCTCCTGCTGAGACTTTGCAGAGCCTAGACTTAACAAGATCCCCAGGTAATTCTTAGGCATACTTAAGAGCCTGCTACCAGGTGCGTTCTGATTCTGTCTAGCTGGGTTGTGTTAGGGGCCAAAGAGTCACTTCTAACTCACAGCGACCCTAGGCACCACAGGCTGAAAGGTCGCCTGGTCCTCACAGTACTTCTGATGTGTGAGCCCAGCGAGGCAGCACCTTCCTCCTGTCCCTGGCCCTCTGCGTCAAGTTGGACGTCCTTCTCCAGGGTCTGCTCTCTCCTGACAGCATGTCCAAATGCAAATCAAAGCCCTCGCCTCGGCAGTCTCCCCTGTAGAGGAAAAAGACTAAAGAGAAGGGCACAGGAGCACAGCTGCCTTTTCCCTGGAAACCTGGGTGCTTCCCTGCCTGGAGGAGACTCTTAAACACTCCCTTTCCGGGTCTAGGCCTGAACCAGAGGGGCTGCAAGATCTGTCCCGCACAGGAGACACCTGGTGGCTCTGAGGACAAGCTCATTCTGCTGACTCCAGCTCTAGGTCATTTTGCATTCAGTTATTCTAATGTTGTTTCTGCACCTGTCCAGTGAGATAAGGAGAGAGAGAGAGAGAGAGAGAGAGAGAGAGAGAGAGAGAGAGAGAGAGAGAGAGAAGATTGTCTTTCTGTTGTTCTTGAAGCTGATTAAAACCTTCAGGTAAATAGACTCTTTCAATGCCAGGCTATGTTAAAGAAGGGGAGTCCCCAAAGGGCTCTGGTCTGCAGGAAAGGAAGTTGAAGGTTTATCCCTTATGAAGTGGAGGACACCCAGGGAGAAGAGCTCTCCCTGCAGGCTCCAGCTCCGTGACTCCACGATGGCCATGTTCCTCTGCTCTCCTCTCAAGATGATGCTCTCCTGCAGCATGCTCACAGACGGTACAACTTGCCTGGCTGTGCCCACAGATGTGTCGCTTGTCTGCAATGAAGAAGGCTTGGTGACACAAGGGCTAAGAGCTCCACAGAAGGAAGACATGATTCTCTGCTCCTGTGAAGATGGCAGCCTATGAAGCCTGTGAGTGGTTCTACTCTGTTCAATGGGGGTCACCGGGGCACACCGCCTCCTCTACCACCTCCACCTCCATCTCCACCTCTGTCTCGACCACCTCCACCTCCACCACCTCCTCCACGTTCTCCATGTCCTTCATCTCCACCATCCCTACAATCTCCACCTCCTCCTCCATCTTCACCACCACCTCCTCCTCCACTTTCACCACACCTAAGTTAAGGAACTCAGTTTTGTACGGGATCTAGAAGAACTCTGCAGAGAACTCTGCAAAGAAACACTTCTCCCCATCCAGATAGATGTTGCGCTACCCACTTCCATACGCAGATTAGCCCCATTAACACTAATGACTCATGGTGGACCAATTATGAAGAAGGCCTGGAGGGACTTGAAACTGGAGTGGATTCCCGTAGGTAGAAAACAAATAACTTTTTTCATTAGGGGGAAGCCAAAGAAGTAACTGCCCAAATAACTCAACGGAATGCCTTTTATTTCATAATAGTGGTTAGATGTTTTTCTAAAGTTTGTATTGACCTCAATGGTCTAGATGACATCTGTGATTTTGATACCAAAGATTCGCATGCTTAGCTGTTAGTTGACCCAAAGGTTCAAGATCCAAGAGCCATTCTATTCAGGTGTCTTAGAAGAAAGGCCTGGAAATCTAGTTCTGGAAAACTAACCATTGAAAATCCGATGACACAGATAGCCTGTCAAAAGTACAGCCTGGGTGTTCCTTAGAGGCAAGACTGACAAGACTTCATCTTACATACTTTGGACATGTTGTCAGGAGACACCAGTGCCTGGAGAATGATTTCACACTTGATAAAGTCCTCTGGGAGATGGACTGACACAATGGCTGTCACAGTGGGCTCTAGCATGGGAACCATTGTGAGCATGGTGCCAGACTGGGTGATGTTTCCTTTTGTGGTGCTTAAGTCACTGTGGGTCAGAACTGACTTGAGGGCACCAGGCAACAACAGTTTTGAGTTGGAATTGACTTGACAGGTGTTGAGCTTGTGGCATGATGTCGATGCCTTGGTCCTTGTGGTACCGATGTTTCAGATTTCATGCAAGGCTCTTGAGTCATGCTGGCAATGGACCTTATGAAGAAATCCAGGAAGAATTCTAGGAAGGCAGGAGGCATTGGGCAGTGTCCAGGTTGTGATCAAGTTGGAGAAGGGTATGAGAAGGTGAGTGTATGCATTTCTTATCATTTTCTTTTTCTCTTAGTCCATCTGTCCTGTTTTATTTTTATTCTTTGTCACACAGCTTACTAGACACCAATAGTAGCTGTAGTCTTTTCTTTCTCTTTTTGCTTGGTATTTGTTAATTTCTATCTTTAATCACTGGATGTGCTTTCTGAATAGATAGCAATACATTTAAAATACTTCTTTTTAATCATGTTAATCATTTCAAATACAAAGATTCTTTTCTCTTTGCTTTCTCACTGATGCCATCTGTAGTCTTTTTCTTAGCTGAACTACCTTGGTGGGCTGGATTCTGACTCCCAAAGATAGCCCCTTATCCCTGTGCACCTGTTCATGCTGCCTAATAAAATGCCAAAGTCATTCTAGGGGTGATTGGTTAAGGATCTCGAGGAGAAAAAGACTTCATCCTGGTGGAAGCAGCATCACAGGGTCTCTTTCAGAAAGGTTGGTTGTTGGGTACCATGGAGTCCTTTTCTGCTCCTAGCAACCCCATGTGATAAAGTAGAACTGCCCAGAGGTTTTCTTAATCTCTGTACACTAATCTTTGGAGTGGAGCAGATGGCCAAGTCTTTTCCCTTTGTAACCACTAGCTGAGTTAAAATGGCCAACTCTTTGGTTAGCAGCCAAGCACATCACCACTGAACCACCAAGGGAGGCAAAGAGACATTTCCCTGCACACAGAAGGAAGACCTTGGGGCCACCTCAGTAACAAAGAGTAAGAAAGAGAGAGGTAGAAGCTTCTATAGAAGCTATTCTGTTGGCTTTGCATCTGGAGGATGAAGGCATGGACCAAAGAATGCAGCCTCACCAAACCAAACCAAACATGTCAAACTCATGGCCATGCAGACAATTTTGACTCATGGTTATGTTAGTCCGGGTAGAACTAGAGAAACAAATTCATAAACACTCATGTGTCTGTATAAGAACAATTGAATATTGAGAAAACATCCAAGCCCAGTGCAGATCAAGTCCATAAGTACCATACTAGTTCATATGTTCGATACCAATTTATAAATTCTTCTTCAGACCCATGCAACACATGCAATGATGCCAAACACAGGACAATCACAGGCCAGTGGGTAGAAAGTTTTGTGGATCCTGAAAGGACAGGGTTGAACTGCCCCAGAGGGTGCCCATGGTTCTAAGGTTTATGGAAACAGACTGCCAGATTGTTTGCTCCTGGAGTGGCTGGTTAAGTTAAATCTGCTGGCCTTTTGACTGGTAGCTGTGTGCTTAACCATGATGCCACCAAGATTCCTGGAAGACAGTCTAGATAGAAGCTACAAAAAGCAAGAGAAAGGATTCTCTCAAGAGCCTCCAGAGGGAGCCCACAGATGCCGTGATGTGACTGGCAGTGTAACTGGCTGTAGCCCTGCAATCTCCTGAACTCTACAGCAGCCTGTTCTGTGGTTCGAAGACACCCTCTTAGTGGTCTTGTTAGAGAAACAAGAGGATGCGAGGACACTGTTACTGCCTCTGATTCATCCTAGATATTTCGGCCAGGTTAATCTTGCGGGCCTAACCAACTCCGCTTCGTTCAGTAATCATGTTTGACTACCTCCTCAGTGCCAGCTCTGCCCTAACTCTTGGGATACAGCCATCACAAAAGATGTAGTCCTGCCTTCTATTGTTAACTGTCACGGGGTCAGTCCCAACTCATGGTGACCCCGTGCCCAACCGAAGGAAACTGTTGCCCCATGTCCACTTACCCCTATGATCTGCTGTTGGCCTGATCACTGTGTTCCATAGAGTTGCCACTGGGCAATTTTCAAAAGTAGATCATCTGATCTTTCTTTCTAGTCTGTCTTCATCTGGAAGCCCTGCTGACATCTGTTCAACATCATAGCTGCACACAAGTCTCCATAACTGATGTGTTCAAGGTGCTTTGTCCAGACTGAACTAGCCATGACCTCCGGCCATCTTTGTAGTAGCCTATGTTCTCATAAAGCAGATGGACTGGGAAAAATTTCAATGAAAGCCAGATAGGGCTATTTTCCAAACATAAATGGGAAGGACCCTTTGGGAGGACAGAAGAGGGACAACTGATATATTCTGACACCTAAAACCCAAGGACTGGGCTATGTGACTGGAAATGGAGCACCTGGAGAGAACATTGAAGCTCTCCTTTAGAAGGAAGTACAGGCTCCGAAATATGGCCTCAGCCCTTTAAGAATGGAAATGAGCTTTTCATCAGCAAAGTACTTGCAAGCTAGATGGAAGACTTCTGTCAAATGCTTGACATGTAAGGAGGAGATAAGAATCCTCCCGGTGCTAATACACTTTTCAATTTACTTTCTTGTTACACACATTAAGATGCTTTATAAGATTCCCCAGTCCCTAGTGCTTGTGAAACAGTCTCTGAATAAATTATGTAAGTCATAAAACAATGGTGATTGTGGAAATTAATGATGGCTCAAAAATGGCATTCATAGATATAAACAGTAATTTTGTTGTTTCTCAAGGTAGCACTGTAGTCAAAAATTATTAAAAACAAAGCAACCCCCAAACTACTCAATGTGTGATTCTCCTATTACAAGAATTATCCGGCTTGTGATTTCCCCAGGGCTGAGTCCATTGAAAAATAAAGTGACTCTTGACTGTTTTTTTCCTTCCTGGGATCCAAACATAACCTAATGCTGTTGGTTATGCTTGCTTTCCTCTCTCCCACAGAGTTCCAGAAGGCTCAGACCATGCAAGCTTTTAATGCTATGCTACAGGGTTTAATTCATCCTGTTGATGGAAACCCAGGGAAGAGACTTATGCTAAAAAATGTTGAAAGTAGACACAGCAATGTAGACAGCAATTTGACAGTTTCTACATGTACCATCTAATGATACTGGTGACATTCTTTACACTGTGGGACTCTACTCACGCTCCTCTACTGAACAGTTCCTTTCCGTTGACATAAACTTGTTGTAGGTGGAGTTTCTATCTCACCTTTCGAGTTGCTCTTGTCAGTTTGCGCCCATGCACAGAGTCCTTTAAAGAGCATTCTGCTCAAGACAGGCATTCTTTATGAAAGAATCTCAATTCTTGTTGGTTTCGAGAAGACTTCAAGGGATATTTTGGGTTTAAGGCGTAAAGATGATCTCAGGGCCATAGTTCCCACGGTCCATCAGCTTCAATGGCGCTACAGAAACTTTGATCAACATGTTCAGTAATGGTGGCTGGGCACCCTCTTGTTCTTTGGGTCTCATGACAAACGAGGCCATTGTCCATGACAGCAATTAGCCACGCACATGCACGAACTTGTAAACAAGGACATGGCGCAGTCCGATTAGAATTTTTAAGGAGTTATGGCGGCAGGAAACTATGACTGAATGTGGGACAAACAGGATGTCACGGTAACCCCTTAGAGATGCTTTACTACTTTCAGAGAAAAACCCTTAGGCTGACACTTGATGCCATTTAGGCCCTGGTACAAACTTTTGCCTAAATTTCACTCTTTTTAGGGATTTTCTGTCCTCGTGCAGGAGCCTTGGGGATGCAGTGGTCCAAGTACTTGACTGCGAACCATACACTTGGCAGCTCAACCCCACCAGCGGCTTTTCAGGAGTAGAATGTGACTTCTGTGAAGACTTTGGTCAAGATTTACAACCTTGGAAGCCCTGTGAGGGAAGTTCTACTCTGGCCTATAGGGTCTTTAAGAATTACAATGAACTCAACAGCAGTGGGCTTGTTTTTGTTTGTGCTAGCCTTCAAGCTGGCTCTGACCTATGACCATAGCCTTCAAGCTATGACCTATATGGAATTCCTACTACTCACTTTTCTGTGTAGGTCTATGTGTTTTGACAAGAGGTTGGTGCTGTTCCCTCTTTATCCCCCTAGAGTATGTTGTGAGTTCCAGGAGTCAGTTCCAATTCATGGGTGACACCTGGCGCATCATGAACACAATGGCCGTTATCTGGCCCTGTGCCGACTTGAGGTTGGAGCTCATTGTGAACTGGAAGATTCTTCCTCCTGATCTGTCTTAGTCTGGAAGTGTCACTGAAACTTGGCTACCATGGATGGCTCTGCTGGTATTTGAAATGCTGGTGATAAACTTCTGGTGCCACATACAAGCCATCACAGTTTGACAAACTGACTGTGTTGGCAGGGTGTGAGGAGCAGATTGCAAGGTGGGAGGAGGTCTTTGAAAATGTGTTTGCTCTTACTGATAGATGTGGACTGGGCAGCATAAGGCTATGGGATCCAGGGAGCATTCAGTTACTTTTCCAGATTCTAAAAGAAATGGGCATCCATGATGGACAAGTTGGATAAGACTGCAACTGGACATGACAAAATAATAATTTATAAATTATCAAGGGCTCATGAGGGAGGGGTCATGGGAAGGGAGGGGAAAAATGAGGAGCTGATACCAAGGGCTCAAGTAGAAAGAAAACGTTTTGAGAATGATGATGGCAACAAATGTACAAATGTGCTTGACACAATGGATGGATGTATGGCTTGTGATAAGGGTTGTATGAGCCCCCAATAAAATAATTATAAAAAAAGACTGCAACAGGAAGGCATGGTAAACTCCTGCCCCCCGGTTTTATTACTGTTGGCTATTAAATACTCTCACCTCTCTCACAAAGCCAGTCTGCTTCTCAACACCCTTATTACTCTTTAGGGGCTGATGTCAGAGACCCTTCCCTCTACTCAACACCTCCTGCTGTGGGTCTCAGTTGCCCCTTTCTGGTGTCCATGGCCTGTCTGAGAGGACTGTCCACTGCCCCCATTGAGCAAAATGGTTTCATCTGTGCTTGAGGATACAGTCTGGAAGTTTCTGGGCTTCCTCTAGAGGTGGGAAAAAAGACCCTGCTCTAATTCTGACAACCTCTGTCCCTGCAGTCCACCTCCATGTTTCACCTGTCCACACTTCAACACAATCAAAGGATTAAACCCCCAGCCCCACCCGGAGTCCTACCATT